>CAXHJY010000690.1:57500-90000 GCA_964016885.1 Eledone cirrhosa
TAGTTGTCGTACAATGAAAAGAGCGTCTGTTGTTCTTTTACCTGACACAAACCCGAACTGCATTTCGTCTAGATCAATTCGCTCTCTGATTAGTTGCGCTATTACTTTTTCTGTGACCTTCATGACCTGGTCAATTAATTTAATGCCTCTATAGTTTCCCCTATCTAGGGCATCACCTTTACCCTTGTAGCAGTTAATGATGATGCTGCTGCGCCAGTCCTTCGGAACGACCCCATTCTGTATGACTTGGTTGACTATCCGGGTGACCATAATGTGTCCCACCGTTCCAGATGCTTTCAGCATTTCGGCAACTATTTCCGAAGGCCCGGCTGCCTTGCCTGTCTTCATGTCTTTGATCGCCTTACTTATTATACTACCTTCAACTTGCACTGCTGGTCCCTCTATTGGGTCGATGTGGGGGAGACTGTCTTTCTCCCATTTATTCTCCTCATTTAGTAGCCTTTCGTAGTGACACTTCCAAGCTATCTTCTTATCAGCGTCAGTGATGGCAAGTACACCATCATCATTTAGGACACACTTCTCCCCGACAATATCACTGTTTTCCTTGACACATTGCCTAGCAATCCTGAACACCTCACGTTTTTGGTCCTCGCGTTGTAGAACATGCTTGAACTTTCTTTCCTCTGCTTCCCTTCTTGCGAAGTACACTTGTCCCCTAGCTTCCCTCCTGGCCACTTGATAGTCTTCTCTACTTCCCCCATCCCGCCGTGCTTTCCAAGCCTGCTTTTTGGCCTTGATTGACCTCTCCATCTTACTGTTCCAAGTTACTCTCCTCCTGCCTATAGGCCTGCTCCAGCCACAGGTTTCATCTGTCGCCTTCAGCAGGTTAGCTTTCAGGAATTCCCACTGTTCCTCTATATTGTACGACTCTAATTGCTCTTCCTTACTATCAAAAGCATCAAGTAATATACTTTTAAATTTATGACTGGCTGTGGGGTCCTTTAATTTCCATATTTTTCTCCTGAGGATAGTCCTCTTCTGTTGTCGAGTACGTCTCGTCCTGACTATGAGGTCGCTAATTATGAGTCTATGTTGAGAGGTGCATTTTTCATGGGGGAGGGATTTAGTGTTTACAACAGACACTCTGTCACGTCTCCTGGTAAGGATATAATCTACCTGGCTTGTGTGTTCCCCCGATCTATAGGTGATCAAGTGATTCTCGTTTTTTGAAGTTAGTGTTACAGATATATTTCTTTATTTACCATAAAGGTATAAAAAGAAGGGACAAATACAAAGGGGGAGTTTACATAAAACCGAGTAAAAAGGGTATAAAATGAAAATAATCAAAAACAACCTCAAAAGGGAGGGGACGTGATGGGGGTTGCACCCCCCCCCCCCCCCCCCCGGAAAAAGTGTGCAATCCTTTGCCCGGGGAGCATATGGAGAAGGAGCTCCGATCTCCTTCACTTCTTCACCTACAGGATGGTATACAGAGAAGGCCCATTTACACGAGCCATTCTCGCCACTATCACCCACCTTTCATAAAACTGCCTGTGGCCAAGCACCTCTCTCTCCATTCTTATCCTTCTTCCGAAGTGATATCGGAAGAAGTAGAGCAGACTATGGCCAGAGAGGAAGTTGCCTGACCTCAGACCTTTCAATCGTGTCCACCAAACAACCTCTTTCAACATGGCTATTATGCACAGAAAAACCGCCTTTGGTTCCTTTGTGAAGAGGGGAGGCGGCTTGATTGTCATCACGGAATCGGCGGTCAATCGAATCGGCGCCACCCGCGACAGCAGTCGTTCGGCGTAGCCCCACAGATCAGCCACGCCCGGACAGTGCACCAATGCGTGCGCAACGGTTTCTTCGTGACGCACGCATCTAGGGCAAATCTTTTTCGAGGGATCCCTGCCCGGGCGCCCGTGTCTGTAGAGCTTTTCTTGAACGGGTAGAGCACCCCGGTAGCACTGCCAGGCCAGTGACTTCTGGAAGTTGTCCATTGGTCCCGGGCCGAAAGTCCTACCGAACAGGCTGGCCAGTTCGTCTTCTTCCATGTCCAGCGACTCTCCAAGGGTGTCATCGCCCCTGCTAGCCACCAGCCTTCTATAGAATGACGAGGTGGATTCTCCACCGATGGCCGGGTCCGCTTGCCAGAGAGCCCTGAGCGCCTGGGCACACTCAGTCGCCCAGTTTTCCGGATCTTTTCTTGACCCATGACTGCAGCTCGGTGAGCGAGACGAGTCTCGGAAAGGCTCGTCTCACGAACGGAGCCCACACCGGTTGACCAGTGAGGAATACCTGTAGGTGCCGTAGCCTTAATGCGTGCCTACGCATCATCAACCACGGCAACCCCAGCCCTCCTTTCGAAGGTTGTTGGCAGCAGATGGAACATCTCACCATAGGAGGGCGCTTCTTCCAAAGAAATTGAAAGAGCATGCGTTCCATGGTGGTGAGTGTTTCCTTAGGGCAAAGCACGACAGTCAGGCGGTAGTAGGTGACGGATGCTATGTAAATGTTCGCCACCTCCGCCCGACCTTTCAGGGACAGCTTACACTTGGCCCATTTCTGGGTCAGTGCAAACACCTTGTTCGTAACCTCGCCCCAGTTCTTTTCTACCTGGAGGTCCGGTCCAAACCAGACCCCAAGCAACTTCACTGGGCCCTCCGTCCAGTGTCCGACGACACCGTCGGGAGGCATCGGTCTGCCTCTCCATGTTCCGAGTTGCAACCGATGGGTTTTTCCCGGTTCAGTTTCGCTCCTGACAACCTTTCGTATTCCCCCAGTAAGGTTCCGATCGCCTCGATCTCCGAGTCGGTCGATACCATTACTGTTACGTCATCGGCGTAGGCCGACACCGCTTTGCTCAATCCTGGTTCCAGGGGGATACCCTGCAACAGCTCCAACTTCCTCAGTAAAGGCTCAAGAGTCAATACGTACAGAAGGGAGGAGAGAGGGCACCCCTGTCGAATGGATCGTGTGATTTCGAACGGCTTCGAAAGGTAGCCGTTCACCTTGATCCTAGAACAGATGTGGTTGCTATGTAAGGCAGTGATCCAGCCTCTGAAAACAGGACCGAACCCAGCCGCCGCTAGCACCGCATCCAGGTAACCATGGTCGACCCTATCGAACGTCTTAGACTGATCCAAGTTGATCAGGGCCCCACCGAAGCCGGGTTTGTTGCCAACCCTCTCTATGATGTATCGCATGAGGTGGAGGTTGTCGTGAATGGACCTGGATGGGATAGCACATGTCTGCACATCTCCCACCAGGCCACCCACGACAAGCGCCAACCTCTTTGCTAACACCTTGGCCAAAATCTTTAACTCTGTGTTTAGCAGGGTTATGGGCCGAAAATTATTTATACTATCCCCCTTGTTCTCATCCTTCCTCACCAGCGAGACTACGCCCTTGGCTACAGAACAAGGAATTCTCTCGTTCTGCTGCCAATTGCAGTAGACTGCTTCGAGGAGTTCGGAGAAGAAGACCGCCATTGCTAAATAAAGTTTGTAAGGTATACCATCAAGACCTGGAAATTTGCGTCTGCTGCATTGGCTCAGTGCATCCCCGATCTCATCAGCCGAGATTGGTCCCTCGCAGGACTCTGCCTCTTCGCTTGAGAGATGCAGCAGGCCGTCGAGGTATGGACCGAAATCCACGTCCCCACCCGGACCCTCGCCTCCCCCGAACAATCGGGCAAAGTGCCTTTGAAAGGCCTCACACATCTGCTTAGGCTCCCGGATCACCCGTCCAACCTCGTCTTGCAAAGACAGGATGGTGGATCGATTACCACTCTTAGCTTCTGTCACGCGGGCCCAGCCAACGGCTTTGGCCCCCTCATTATCTAGAGCACGTATTTTACTTCGAATGACGCAGCCTTCGTGCTTTGCATCGAAAAACTGGCTCAAGGCCGTCCTCGATGCCAGCACTCTGGCCACATCTTCGCTCTTGATTGCCTCTTCTAATTTACCTGTTAATTCTTTCTCGTTCCTATTCCTATCGGCAGCTAACATCTTGCTATAACTTATTGATTCTGTTCTAATCTCTCTTTTGAGAGATGCCCACCATCGGTTGTTGACGATTGCACCCGTCAACCTCTCCTTAACTAATCTGCTAATCCGGTCTCTGTAAGCCTCTTTTGCCGGTAAAGACAAATTAAGTTTCCAGTAACCGGGACCCTGTCTATGTGTTCTCTCGAGGTTGACTACGCAGGTCACTAATTTGTGATCTGTATAGCCAACCGTGAGCATTTTTGGACAGCTTAATATGTCCCTATCCTTACTTCTAACTAAGAATCTATCTAAGTACGATCTAGATTGACCACTGTGGTTCGTCCAAGTCCAGGTTGGCACAGTTGGAAAATCTAGTTGATATCTATCGACCAAGTTAAAATGGTCGAGTAACCCCTTGAGGCTGTTACACCCCCCTCTATTAGGACATGCTCCTGCATAGTCCCAACGTGCATCTAGGATGTCATTCCAGTCCCCCGCTAGAAGCAGGGAACGTGATGTTCCCAGAAAAGTCCAGACGCTGGAAGAAGTCGGGTCGTTCAGCTCCGAAAGGGGAGTAGACGGCGACCAGTCTCAAGGCCGCACCTCCACTACTGCCAACGTCTAGCACCAACAAACGACCTTCCGGGTCCGAGTGAACAACCTGTACAGCGAGACACTGATCCGAGTCTCATAGATAACCATTACATTTATACCACGTGACCCGAGGTCATTTAAAAGCTTTGCTTGCTTCCAAGTTGAGCCCAGGCCACGTGCATTCAAACATCCTACTCTTAACACATCCATGTGGGCGGCAAAGCCAAAGGAGAGTGTAGAGACCTACCTTTCTGCTTCCTGGGGTTCGGGTCGCACGACTTCCATGGGGTCGGGGGTGTTGGGTGAAGGGGTGTCTTGTGGTGTGGTGGGGTTGGGGTGTTTGGAGTTGTGTTGGGGAGGGAGAAAGCTTTTTAGGAGGACGCGGTTTATGGGTTTGACAGAGGGTGGTCCTACGTCCTCCTTAAAATCCTTTTTTAGTTTTTGGTAGAGGTTCATTGGGATCTTTATTAATTTTAAATGTGGGTAGATTTCTGAAGAAACAAAGTTTACCCCTTCGGTTTGTACCGAAGGGGTATTGTTTATGAGTTCATTTAATTTATTATTGTTTCTGTTGATGTAAGTATAGTGTAATGTCTTTTTTTCGGATGGTGTGAGTGTTTCAAAGAGGGGAGGGGCAGGTTTGGTTTTGTTTGTTGCTGGAGGGGTGTTTTGTTGGATTGTGTTGACATTTGGGTAGGGGCTGTTTGGTCTTGTGTGTTTTGCACATGTTTTCTTTTTTTCCTTTTAATCTGTCTGAAGGACTCCGTTTCTTCCTCGAATTCGTTGGGTTATCTTCAATGTTGGAGGGAAGAGGTATGTTTGCTGGTAATGTTTCCGTGTTAGTTTTCTTTGTGGGGGAGATGGATGTCACTATGTTAGACTGTGTTGTGGCTGCGGTGGTTGTGTTGTTTTATTGAGTGAAGGGTTGGGTGGGACTGTTTTGTTTTTGGGTAATGTGTTGTCTGTTTGTGCTGTGGTGGTGGTGTAGTTTTACTGAGGGACGGGTTGGGTGGGACTGAGTTTTGTTGTTTATCTGTTGTGGTGGAGCTGGTGTTGGTAGCAGGGTTTTCTTCTTGTTGAGTTGGGGACAAGCTGCCTTCAGGTGCCCTCTGCCTGCACAGATATGACAGGACGGCCTTCTACCCTCCACGCTAATGTTTATATACCCGTGGCCCTCTAATAGGATTCTGTCGGGTATTTGGGCAATGCGTTCAGGCTTCATTTGCACTACAAGTTCTATACCTGTTCCACTGAACGCATTGCCTGTGGTTTTCCCAATGGAAATCACGTCATTCGCTGGATCGATGAAGCCAGCTATGAGCCAGCAGTAGTCCATATCTGGCATCATCGCATCCAGCCATATGCGCTGAGTTCTTTTACCCATATAAGATGGATAAAAGGTAAAATTTGTCCAATGAATCGGCGACAAAGCATATTTTTTTGCTGCCGATTCGTTCTTCGTAATAATGGCCAGGCTTCCATAGAGCCTGTCTCTTCTTATGAAAGTGGCTTCATTAAGTACTTCTCTAAGTACCGCTTTAATTTCTGCTTGTGTTGGTTGTTGTGGCTTTTTTGAGATGTTGTTGATGGTGCGGAAAACGACCGTCCGACTTTCAATATCTTTGGTGAGTTCTTGGGGCATTTTTACCGACAAGGCTCCATTTTCCCACTGAGTTATGAATTGTTTGACGTTTTTTATTCTTTGTGCCACATCTGAAATATTTTCAGGTATGTATGTTAAAGATTTTTTTGTTGTTTGTGCAAATGAGATGTTATTGGTGTTGACTTTGTCATCTGTTTTGCTTTCTGTTATGATGTTGTTGTTTTCAAATGTTATTTTTGTGTTTGTTGTTTCTTTGTTTGTGGTATTAATATTGTCATGCAATTCTTTAATTTTTTTTGTTGTTGGAATCAATCTCCAGATTTGTGTTTTCGTCGACATTTTTCTCCGCACATTCGTCTGTTTTTATTTTATTTTTTCTTTCCTTCTCTATGACGTTAGTTGGGAAGGAAGGGGAGGACTAAAGCGTGCGAGCTTACAACTCTTACCGCTGTCCCCCCACCACTATTTTCGTTAGCTTCATTTAACATTTCTCCCAGACGATTGAAATTTTATGCAACAAAATTTTAAAAAACAGGTTTTTCACCCCTGGGAGGGGCGAAAATGAGCTGACCCACCGCCTGACAGTTGGGAGGGGGGGGTCAAGCTACACAATAGTATCAAAATTAAAATTAAACTTACAAAATTTCTGCAATAAATTGGAACAAAACTTCTGCGCGAAGTAAATTACGTCTACGCTATCGAACAGACGACAGCTAGATGTGAGTTAGTGTTACAGATAGTTAGGTTATTTGCGTCACAGAATTTCAGGATTCTGGAGCCTTCCTCATTTCTAGTACCAAACCCATAGCCTCTATGGATTCTGTCATAGCCGTCACAATGTTGTCCAACGTGACCATTTTGGTTGCCAGCAATAATTATATAGTCACTGTCGGTTATTTGGGAGGTAGTGAGCACCAGTGTCTCATAGAATCTGTCTTTTATAGTGCCGGGCAGTCCGGATTGGGGTGCGTACGCAGATATTACTGTCACCATAGTTCTATTGAGGACAAGTCTTATTTTAATTATTCTGTCGTTCACTCTATTTACGTCTATTATCTTATCCGCCCACTTTTCTGCTACCATGATTCCTATTCCACCCATTGTCATTTCCCACCCAGAAAAGCTTATAGCATCGTTCTTTACCAACGATGAATCTAGCAGACCCACCCCTCCACCTGGTCTCTTGAATACAACAAACATCGACCTCCTTACGTTCAAGCATTTCTACAACCTCGTTAGAGCGACCCTTTAAGGTGCCTACATTCATGGTACCAACTCTGAAGTTTTGGATTGCGTTTGGAGGGTGGGAGAGGGGGGGGGGGAGATGGGGTTATGTTAACCATCCGCGGCCGAAACAAAGAGGAGGAGTCCTTGCATTCTTGTCCATGAGGTGAATTTGTCTTTATCTTTGGCATTGTCACTGAGCGTCCAGATTTTTTCTTTTCAACTCTCCAGAATTCCGTAGTCCATCCATCATATCGAAAGGCAACCAGGTAAGCGATAGCATAGGCCGCTGACTTATGATTGGCCCATGTAATAATGGTGGTGTGTGGGGGCGAGTGGGAGGGATATTGGGTAGTTAGCGAGAAGGTTAAAGTTTAAATAAGATCCCCGTATTTTGGGTATAATTTAACAAACATAAAACAATAATACAAGATTTGTTTTGAAAAATACGCTAGAAGTATCGAGTAGAAATGATACAGAATGATGAATGGACTAAGGAATTAAAATGGTGAGAAGAGTGAAGAAATATTTGTACGTTACATTACACCATGAAAGCAGCCATCCTGAATAGGAATTAGCGATTTTGAGGTTTCGTACTTGCAGATACATATATATATATATACACACACACATATATATATATATACATATATATATATATATATATATATATATATACACACACACACATATATATATATGTATATATATATATATATAAACGGAAAAAAATGAAACGAAATTTCATTTCCCACTCTTAGTACGGCTGTTACTTAAATATAAGTATGTACACGTACATACATATATGTATACAGACGTACAGTAGTATGTATATATATATACATACATGCACACATATATATATGTACGTATGGATTCACCGAACACTTATTATAATGCTCGGTGTGTTTGTAAACAAACATCCCGTATTAAGCTGTAGTGTCTAGCAACCATCGTTGCTCGTTTGTTCAACACTGACAAAGGAGCGCTGTACTAGTTTCAAGCTTATTAGCTATTGTCAGCAACGTATACCTTCCTGCCAGATTGTTGAACGTATATACTTACCGTATGCATATTAACGGCTGAGTAGTCCAATTTGCATATTGAGTGGGTTAATCGGCCGGGTGCACCGAAAACGATAAACGGAAAAAAATGAAACAAAATTTCATTTCCCACTCTTAGTACGGCTGTTACTTAAATATAAGTAGGTACACGTACATACATATATGTATACAGACGTAATCAGTTCCTGTCCCACCCTTGCAAGCAGGGAAAAGCGGACGTAAAATGATGATGATACATACACATATATTTTATAAATATATATATATATATATATACATACACATATATTTTATAAATATATATATCTATATACATACACATATATTTTATAAATATATATATATATATATATACGCACATATATTTTATAAATATATATATATATATATACACATACACATATATTTTATAAATATATATATATATATATATATATACATACACATATTTTATATATATATATATATACATACACATATTTTATAAATATATATATATATATATACAAACATATTTTATAAATATATATATATATATATACAAACATATTTTATAAATATATATATATATATATACAAACATATTTTATAAATATATATATATATATATATATATATATATATACATACACATATATTTTATAAATATATATATATATATATATATACATACATACATACACATATATTTTATAAATATATATATACATACATACATATATATATATACATACATATATATATATGCACACACACACATATATACATTATATAAATATATATATACTGACACCCTTGCAGTCCCACCCTTGCAAGCAGGGAAAAGCGGACGTAAGATGATGATGATGATGACAAATATCCTTTTTTTTTAATTTAATTTTAACTTTATCTCTTAAGTTACTAGAGGTTATTCTTCCTCTACCACCACCACCACCATCATCACCATCCATCTACTTCTTGAGGGTTGGTGATTATGTTGCTGCACCACCACTATCATCTTCGTCACCACACACACCAAAGCCACATGGCTCATTTTTGCTTCAGTGAAACCAAGCTGAACTACAAGATAGAGCCCACTTACCCTTCACAGGCTCTGATGGTTGACATTAGTAAAAGTAATGAGCTGTAAAACACCAAATGCTCTCATTTGCACAACTTCCATGCACATAGGCTAGACTGATGAAATATGGATGTTAGAAACATTTACAGAACCAAACAAGGAAAAACCTACCTACACCCTCGCTCACCTCATTAAAACCTCTCCTACCCCTCCAACTACTAAGCTTTAAGTTCAGTTCAGTGTTTAATTGACAAAGTTTTGTCTGTCTTTTGTTTTAATCATATTTCCCACCATATGGCTTTCCATATGTAACATATCTCTGATAGATGTTGCAACAGTCTTCTTGGTGTCTGTGTATGTTATAAAAATGCCTAGCAGATCATTCTCATTTCAACCTTTTGTTTGTACTGGGGTGTTATTATGTTCCACAGTGTACCTAAATTACACACACACACACACCATAAAACTTAATGTATCTACAACATACTGTATTTCTCGGCACCAAAGCCGCTTCGTCCTCAAGGATGCACCCTAATTTTGTCAACCAAAGATTTGAAGAAAAAATATAAACAACCTTTCGCCTCCAGGACCCATAGTAGATTTTTTAGACTTATTTTAAGAAAAAAGTAGCTTTAAGTTTGGTGAAGTAACTGTATATTATTTATTCATTGTCATTGTTTAATGTCCGTTTTGTCTGCAAGCTTGGGTTGGGCATGTAATCACAGACCAGGTAGGCTGGGGGTCCTAACGTATGATCCTGCACTCTGAATGCATTTTATTGTGCCACACTAGGGAAGTTGTTATCCTTTTGCCATAGTTGAAAAGTTTCTCCAACCCTTTTTATAACTGGTTTTCTACATTTTAGAGAGTGTACTGGGTGATTGTTTATCAAGTGAATCACCAACGCTATCTGCTATCTGTAAAATGATGCTTTATATACAGGTTTGTAATGATGTTTTCTGATTTAGTACATGGCCAACAACTTGGGGGAGGGAAAGTTTATTAAATTGACTCCAGTGTGTTACTGGTACTTTAGTTTATCAACCCTGTGAGGATGAAAGGCAAAGCTAATCTATGTTAGCATAGTAGAATGCAATGTTGCTAGGAATAGTTGAGTATCTTGTAAATTAAATTTCAATCTAACATTTTTTTCCTGTTGTTAAATACTTCCTTTGATCTTCATTCAAATTTCTAGAACCTTCCATAATGGTGACTTATCAATTCTAAGAAATATTGCCACATTGTTCTTATGTTATATATATATATAGATATATATGATGATGATGATATGTTTTTTATATATATACATGATTATATATATAATGGTTTTGTTGACTACCACAATTTTTAATTTTGTTTTTATGGTTTCTTACTCCCTTCCTCTGTCATTCACCATCCCTTTGTCTCCCCTCTCCATCACTTACCCTCACCCATTCCTCCACCACTACCCTCCACCTCTTCTTCACTCCCCTTCTCAACTTACCACATTTTCTGCCAGAAATATAGCAAATCCATTTTTCATGCTATTACATAATATAATTATTTCATGTTATAAGACACACTCACACACAATCGCTCTAGTAGTGTTATTGTCCTATTCCTCTTATAAAAAAAAATTGCTGATCTTAATTCTGTCACTACTACTTCTATAAATGTTTCAAACAGAAGCACAAGACTAGACGTTTGTAGGGGTAATGGAGGGGTAGTTGATTAAGATGATCCTTAATACATGACTGGTACGTTATTTTAATGAACTCCAGAAAGATGCAAAGCAAAGTTGACCTTGGTGGGATTTGAAATTGAATCATAAAAGAGCTGAAACAAACACTGCAAGGCATTTTGTCTGACATTTTTAATGATTCTTGAAACAAACACTGCAAGGCATTTTGTCTGACATTTTTAATGATTCTGTACCCATCCCATTAAAAATGTTTATTTTTAATCCTATTCTTTATTTTTAAATATTTTTCTAAAGCTTACTTATTGAAGGTCTCTTTCTTTAGAGATTACAACCATACATTCAGGCAATAATACACACACACACATAGACACAGACAGACAGTGATGTATAGTGTTTCCTATCATTGATATAGAGCACCTATACATTATTTGTGCTGAGGCTGTGACATTTGCAAATCACTCTTAGAGAGTGAACAGGTGTAGTCACACTTTGACTGAGGTGCCGTCTTGGATCAAGCAAATACCAACACTGCCTGGCATCAGGAATTTTGGCAGCTGCACACAACTAACTACAAATTGGGCAATGTGGGTCAGTGGAAATTCCATGTTCTATAGACTATTGGTGAGCAAGTGCGACAATATTCTCATGAAAACTCCAGGATAAACTGACTAGTCTGTTCCAGAGGATTTTCGGTTCCAAGACTATGGATAGAATATCTCTCTCTCATATATGTACCTAGTCAAACTTATTACTATTTGGGTTATCAAGGAATTAAGAAATATCAAATAATTTTTTTTCACTTCTATTATATATCAAGAATATATATGTGTGTGCGTGTATATATTGTATATATTTATATATATATAAATATATATATATTTACCCCCCCCCCCCTCCCCCCTCCCACACATATATAAAATATATTCTTTCATCTTTGTAGTTTGATATTTCTTGTATTTATATAGTTTCTTCATTTGGTTTACATGCTGAGTTGTTTCTGCGCTTGGATGCACTGTTTATTTACAAGGCTCATCATATTGCCAGCAAGAAAGTGTATGTTTGTTTGTTTGTATGCATATGTGTTTGTATATATATATGTTTGTTTGTATGTAAATATGTGTTTTGTATTTATTTGTGTGTTTCTATGTAAATATGTATGCGTATATATATGTGTGTGTGTTTGTATGTATATATATTTGTATGTAAATATGTATATGTATGTATATATATATGTGCATGTGTGTGTGTTTTGTAAGTATATATGTATATGCATGTGTATCAATGTGAAATATTCATTAGTATATTATCGTTCATAGATATTCTGTTTAGTCTCTTCCACAATGTCACAGCCATTGCTCCAGATAGACTCTTAAAAGAGGAATTAGATTTGTTATTCAACAAAAGAGTACAATCCTTTGTGTTGTATATTTTAAGGAATGCATTTACAAATTTCTTTTTTTTTTATATAAAAAATACACTGCTTTGTGTATATATATAGTGATGGAAGAGGGAAGCACATGCATGTTAAACTCCATTTGTTATCTATACACACACATACACATGTTTACACAAGTTTATATACACAATTCTATATACAGAATTTCTTGTATATATATAAAACTCTGTAGTCCTTTACTGTATATATAAAGCTGTGAAGTTCTTTACTGGTTCCAGCCATACATCCATTATTTTCATGTTATGGTTTGGTTGTCTGATTGATTATAATATCCTTTTGTTGTTGTTGGTATTGCATCTTTTAATGCCTTTGAAAGTGTATATGCATATTTTACATTACACACACACATGCAAACAAACACAAACACGTGCGCACCAGAAATGGAATGTATGAACATGACACAGTCTCTGACCCATCTAGGAAGGGAGCAACTCCTAACAATAACTGACTCAGACATGGAAAAGTAGACGTGTGATGATGATGATGATATATTTTTATATGAGAGTACGGTTGCCTTTGACCAAGATGAGCATCCCACTATCTCTTTGTTCTTGAGTTCAAATCTGCTTCAATGGTTTGTCTCCAAATAGAAGAATATTTTGATTTTTACATGCTTTAATAATTTGCTCTCAAATCTGAATTGAATGCTGTTAGTTTGTCCACTGGCAGGTATTTCCTCTCTTCTAAATGTTATAATTGCAGAGTTAAGCATTGTGGCATTGTAAGATTTCACAGAAAAATGGTGATGCTTTTGCAGTATATGAAATATTGTGGCTGTTGTCAGTATTGGTATTGGTGCCTGCTGTAGTCTTGAAAGGGTTACATCATTTGAGGAATTCTATCAAGTGTTGTTGTAAACTCAGTTGGTTAGGGCTTAAGTCACTGAATTACTAATGTAAAACCTGAGGCACAGGTTCATATCTAAATGATGCTATTGACATCTACAACAACGCTGATAATACATGAGTTACACAGGCATAGCTGTGTGGTTTAGAAATTTGCATCACAATCATATGGTTTCACATTTAATCCCATGGAGTGGCACATTGACAAGTGTCTTCTATAAATTCCAGTTGACCATTGCCTTGTGAGAAACATTTGGTAGATGGAAACTGTGAAAGTTTATCATACAGACACACAATCATCACCATCATCGTTTAACATTGTTTTCCCTGCTAACAAGGATTAGACATGTCACTGACTTCTATGTTGGAGAAGCACATGCATCCCAGTTATATGTTCCCTGTTATATACATATATATATATACACACACACACTCTCGCTAGCAAAGAAAGCGGCTGTTAAATGATAATGATATATAGCGTCATGTATATCTTCACCCGACACTACATAAATAACCGGTAACATTTGTTCATGTCAGTCATAAACAATGTTTTGCAACTTAGTGATTCAACTGGTGAAGATCTGTGATATATGTTCAGAATAGGGTCATGAGTTGTGCGTGCTCCTCAATAGGTATCATACTCATCATGGCCTCTTTTTGAGGCAATGTTTTATGGCCAGATGCCCTTACTGGTGTAAAAACTTCTTTAGTTGTTGCCTCTTGGAAATGACAAGGGGAATATAATACATCTACTATTGTATAGTTCCGTTAGATAACATGTTAACATATAATATCAATCAAGATAATATCAGATTTTCTACAATTGTGGGAAAAAAATTCTTTCTTAAATTTCATCAAATATCATTTAAAAAATATGCATCATTAAGAAAGTTATGAAAGCAAGCCAGGTGTGGAGTGGTTAAACTATATGTCATACTAGAACTACATTATAGTAGATACAAGTAACAGCTATATGAGAGTTGATTGACAACAGTAACTGCAGCAGCGGAAGTATGTAGGGGAGACAAATGTGTCTAGTGTCGATTAGCTTTATATATGGTAATGTAAATATATTTACAATTCATCAATGTTTAAAAAAAAAAGAGTAAAAAAAAAATGATATAACGAAAGTGAAATGGTATAACTCAGCTGCGCCCCATGGACAAAATGACAAGGTATTGCTACAGAGAAGAGCCAGCAACACCTGCTGCACCAATCACTCTACCACACAGGGCTTATTCCTCGGGTGGGATGCACTCCTGATTTTGTGCAGAAAAATGACTGTTTGGGAACCACGGTCTTGATGGCAACTAGCAGAGAATGAGTAATTGGTTGTGGAGAGAGAGAGAATACAGTATGAATTTTCATAAACATAATAGTAATTAATAACAGGTATATATAACTAATTGCATTTTGAGAATAAAAGGTCAAGGATTCCCCCATATCTTACAGGAAAGACCCCCTTCCATTTATGTTTGAGAAATGGGCAAAAATCCAAACCCTGTTTATAAACTGAGGCACTTTATGGCACAGTTTTGAAATTCTCATGAGTAGAGGAAATATTTACAAAGTTGTAATATTTTGATATTTAAAATATTTTAAGTGTTGTTTAGAGTATAGTTTTTGTTTCACAAATGATAAGTTGAAAGAGATCAACTAAGAGAACATGGTATAAGGATTGAGAGTAGAAGTGGGAGGAAGAAACAAGTGAGAGGAGAGGCAGAGTGGGAAAAAGAGAGTGAAATAAAACAAGATTGAAAGAAAAAGTATAATTAAGTCAGAGAAAAACAGTTGTTGCATATGTGTATGAATGCACATGTGCATGCAAGTATTTGTATACATGTAGGGGAGTATTTATGTATTAAAAAGTTCAAATAAAAAAAAAAAAAGCAATTGTTAGGAATGTTCTCATGGCAATGAATAAATAAAACTCATGACGATATAGTAAATGTAGAAAAACACAGTTTCATTGTGAAATAATCACTCCAGATATTTTAGCACCTTATTGTCAAAGAATTTGAAGTTGGTGAAAATTGTCAAAATATTGTCCCCAAATTTGCTCTTTTTACCATTGATTTTTTTTTGGTCACATTTTTAGAAGAATGAGCTGCTATTTAGGGCTAGAATGGAACTCAGAACATCAAATATGAAAGTAGACTCTTGTAAAACATATTTTGATTCTGACTCTTAATTCTTTGTGCTAGCTTCAATTTGATAGATAACATTGATATCTCATATTGGTGGTACAAGGCCACACACATTGTAGGGGAAGGGTTATCGTTGACACTGGGTTAACTGCATAGCTGGTGCATATTTTATCAACAGAAAGTCATATAAAGTTAGCCCTAATAGCATTTGGACTTAGAATGCCAGAGAGAGTGGGGTGGGGGAAACTACCCGACTATTTCTGTCATTTCGTTTTAATGGTGGTGGTGGTGGTGATTAGCAGGAGGCAATTAAAAAAAAAACAAAAAAACAAAAACAATTGCAGTTACAGTTTGATTGCTATTTAAAACTTGTAGCACTAGAGAGCAAATGGTTGGTTACTAGTTGTGCACCTGTGTGGGGTTGATATCATGTAAATAAGTAAGATAAGGTTCTGGTATTCTTCAGAGCCAGAAGTAGTAAGTACTTATATGACCTAATAATACCTGAAAATGTAATATATATGTATTTGCTTTGTGTAAGTTAAGGTAATGTAGAAATAAATATAGGTGATTCTACACACATCTCAACTGAGATGAACTTTTCCTGTGTTGTTACTCTAATAACTTTCTAGTTATATGTAAATCTAGACAAGCAGCAAGCATTTGAAGGCCATTTTCTTTCCCCTACTAAAGCTGTGGTTAGTCTTATGAACCCCATGAAGGCTTCATGCTCATCATGAGATCCTTTTTGAAGCAATGGTTTATGGCCAGATGCTCTTCCTAGTGCCAACCCTTTTAGTCATCTCTTACAACACACACAGGGAATACCTATTCTAAATTGGATGCACACAGCATTTTTAACATTAGAAAACTGGTTAACTAATTAGTTAACTGCTTTATTAGTGGTTAAGAATCGGTAGTAATTTGTATTGCTCATTAAATCTGTCCAGTGATTCTTTCTTTCGACATTCTAACTCCATGTCCATAGTACCAGAACTGTGATCTCTCGGTGCAGAGAAATAGAGGCTCTACCTGTAGTGACTTCCTGATCTCCGAGCTACAAACCTTATCAAGTAATGCAGTTAAGTAGCATTCTATCATCTGCAAATACCATCCAACTGATCATACACTTGCTGGTTTTGATACCATTTCCAACTTGGCTGCAATCCTGTTCATGAAGAATATAACAAGAGAGGTGACAATAAGCACCCTTAGCAGAATCAGACACCCATATTGAGTGATTTTAACTTAATCTTATTTATCTGAACACAAATACTATGGCATTCATATATGGACTTCAAGGCAACTAGAAGCTGTTTGTCGATCCCATACTCTTGCAGAACCTTTCACAACAAATCCCTAGGAATGCAGTCGTGTCTGTTTTCATTTCAAAGTCCATGAAACAAGCAAACACCTCTTGGCAATACTCCCACAATTTCACGAAGACCTGCTGTGGAGTGAATATTTGATTGCTGTTCTACCTCTTGGGTTAAAGGCACACTGTTAGCTAGCTTGGACTCGACAATATCCCTACATCTCTTTGCCAGACACTTAGCATAGACTTACAGGTGAGGCTTAACAAGGAGATTCCTCTATAATTAGAGCAATCTTTTCTGTCTCCCTGTTAAAAATAGTCACACAGTCAACAATGGCTGTTGATAAGAGACTTTGTGACACATCAATAAATGACACAGTAGACAGACACTAAGGCAAGGCTGTGTTGTTATATATAAGAGAGCATTGTTTTTCAAAGTCTCCTCTGTTCTCTTTAAAGACAAGACAGGATTTTTCCCAGTAACATGCCAGTAATGATTAATGACTGGTGGGAATGAGCTTTTAATTACAAAAATTAACACCTATTAATGTACTGCTACTATTAACCATTTCAATACCATATTTCTAATGACTGACATTGCTTATGATTTTGAAATCATTTTGAACATAATCAAGAATTTAGAGGGATTTAATAATATAACTTTGGCATTATGAAGCTGGTGTTTAAATTATCACTTAAAGGTTCTTATATAAAATTATGGTGGAAGGTTTTAAGATAAACATAAACATTTAAAAATAAACTGCATTTTATCATAGGACAATGAGCAATTTCAGGTAGTTTTGAAAAGGTATATCATTGAGCAATACACTTCATTTCATGTTGCTCAAATTCAGTCTTAGTGACTTAAGCCCTTTGATACCAAGTTGCTTGAAACTGCCCTTGGTTTTATCATATGAAATTGTTTTAAAGTGTTTATATTTATCTAAACATTTTCTTTCATAATTTTATGTGCTAACTTTTATTAAGCTATGCTTCAAACAATGAATTAATAACATGAAAGTTATTTGACTAAATTCCCCCAAGTTCTTGATAATTTAAAAAAATTATGTGAAACACACTGACATTATCTTTCATTAAAAATGTGGTAATGAAAGAATTCACATCAATGAAACTGAGATAAGCTCCAACCTAACAACCTTCTGGGCTTGGGACAGATTTTAACTTCTTTAAGTTAAAAGTTGTTCAGTCAGTATTTGTTAGTTCAAATCTTGTGGAGGTCAACTTTGTCTTTCTTCCTTTCAGGGTTGATAAATGATGTACCAGCCCAGGGCGATGAATTGTGTGAGACACCTTTGTAATTCCATTTCTGACCACTGTCCATCATTAAAAGTCATCATCACTGTTTAATGTCCATTTTCCATGCTAGCATGGATTAGACGGGTTGTCCTATTTGAGGCAAGTCGAGGTCAGATGACCATGTTTTTCTCATACAGAGCCAGTTTTTGGCTTGATTTCTATGGCTGGCTGCCCTTAACGCCAACCATATTTACAGTTAATACTGGGTGCTTTTTGTCATGACACCTACACGAACACCTTACAAAAATAACAGCTTTATTCCTTATTGTTCACATATTTTTTTCTCATTCTCCTTTCTTTCTCTTATTTTTTTTTTTATTTGTAAGGTCTCTACTTTCTTATGCCTCATCACTATCTCTCACTCCCTCCCCTTCTCTTCCACTGAGGGAGTGAGAGATAGTGATGAGGCATAAGAAAGGAGAGACCTTACACATTTTTTTGCATGCTTCAACACTGATATTCACTTCTCTTCCCTCTACTGCATCTCAGTATTTATATATATATGCATGTATGTGATACCCAACAGTTGTACCTGTTACATTGCCCTACATACTAACTACATACATACAGTACTTTAAGCTCCATAAACCACAATTGTCCTCCCTGTCTGTGTTTCAGTTGAAAACTTTTAGTCACAATAGTCTGGTTAACATAGCTCTATTGATTAATTGGTTGAACACAAACAATCAGTATGTTCTTGTTTTTTAAATTGTCATTTAAGCAACATCATACCATCTGTGTTCTTTATGGAGTTTCCTCTTTTTTTTCTTAGCCCATAATTAATCATTTATCATTCAGAAGAATAGGCATAGGTATGGCTGTATAGTTAAGAAGTTTGCTTTGGAACCATGTGGTTTTGGGTTCAGTCCCAATACACTGATACTCAAATGGGTTGAAATGTTTAATATATATATATAAAATTCTTTTATCATAATTTTATATAAGAACCTTTGTTCCAAATGTCAGCTTAATAACAAGAAAGTTAGTTACTTTAACCCTTTAGCATTCACATTACTCTATATATACTATTATATTTTCATGGTAAAGGCTTTACTTCACATAATTATCTAGCATAATATTGAATCTGAAATTTTGAAAGTATTTATTTTGAGAACAATATCTTAACATCAGTTTGAGCAACCAGTTACAGCCAGTTTCAACAGAAAGAGGGAGAGAATTCTGGCCGGTTTGAACATTAAAGGGTTAATAATAATAATAATAATAATGAGGTGAGGGTGTTTTTGTGTGTGTGTGTGTGTGTGAGAGAGATGGGGGAGTAAGGAGAGGAGGTGTGGGTGATAGGGGAAGAATGGTATGAATGAGATGGAGGATAGTATATGTGAGAGAGGTGTAGTGGAGAGTGTATGAGAGAGAGACGAGATGGGTTGCATTTGTGAGAGAGAAACTGGATTCTTGATTTCTTAAGTTAAATTAAACTGATAATGTATTTCATTAGAAATATGGCCATGAAATAGTTTAAACAAAAGTATGTGAATAGTACATTGATTACTCTTTGTTTGGCTGGGTTGGTCTTGGTGAATTTATTTACAGCTGACTGAATAGTGTTGAAGAAACTGGTAAAATACTTGACCTGAAAAATTCTTTGGAAAAGATTGTGAAATTTACTAGAGAACCATTTTCTGTTTGATGTTGTTTGTGTAGGAAATGGAAGAAGAAAATTTATATTTTACTTTTGGAATTCAGAATCATCATCACCATCATCACCTGTTTGTTGTATTGCTAGGATCTAATCTGTATTATTGGTGTTACAACAGCTTGTAGGGAGAGGAGGGGGCATATGGTGTATGTGTGAGAGAAGGGAAGAGGGGAGTTCTTGAGAGGAAGGAGAAGTTGTGTGTTTGAGAGAAAGCGGGAGAGAGGTGTATGAGAGATTAGAAAGGGAAGTATTCGTGTGTACGAGACAGATAGAGGGGAAAATGGTGTGTATGTTGGAGCGAGGGGTGAATGAAAGAGAGCTGTGGTCAATCTTGTCTCATAGATATCATAGGACTAAAATAATTTACAGTAATTTAGTTTTGATTACCTGACATTTCATGACACCTGAAGTCAGCTATAACACACTTTTACTGAAGGAACGATGATGATGATTGGTGGCCGATAATGTTTTGGTCATCATTGCAATCATTCATCCTCTTCATTTCTCAGCAAGGAGTCCCCATCATCTGTGACCATGGGTTATTCACTGTCATTATTGTTTCTTCAGTAAAAGTTTGCTGTGCTCTGTCTATCATCTTTTTTTTTCCCACTACTCGGTCAAAGTTACTGCAGCTAATGTTAAAATGAAAATTGTCGTTACATGCAAATTTTTTTTCCTGACCAGTTCAATTGGGTTTTACTCTTCCCCTCTTCCTCTGAATCAATGAGACAACCATCCGATACACACACTCACACACTTGCATATACACTCATTCACACACACACTCCTCTCACAGGTATACAAACTCACATACACGTGCATACACTCACTCACTTCCTCCTGTAGAAAAACAGTTTATTGTTTATATTCAATTTCAATGATACTCAGCCAAATATATAGTTGTGTGTGTGTAATATATATATATGTGTGTGTGTGTGTGTTGTATAGATGTGTGTGGTGTTAGTCAAATAGCATTATTTATATTACAGTTCACAATATGAACATTATAAAATAAAATAATTTTCAAGATTTCAACTAAAAGTTAAAAACATTACTTGGTATGCTAAAAATTACATTAGTTTCAAATGAGTGCATGATGGTAAATGGTCAAATTTGATGCTGAGTTGACTTGACTACAGTAAAGTATGACACAGGTAATATTTATTTTAATGTTTCAAACCATTTGCTCATATATTCAACTATTATTGGGGGGGGGGGGGGGGGGGGGGGTATATCATTTTCTCATCTCACAAAGAAAGTGTGTGTGTCCATTAATTGCCAGCTGATAATTTCAACCACCATAGTTGGCAGTTTCCATTTTTCTGCTATTAATCAATGTGTCTGTGTGTGTGAATGTGGTTGCACTCATGGTTGTGTGCACATTGTGTGTGTGTGTGAATGTGGTGGTTGTACACATGGTTTCGTGTGAATGTGGTTATGTGTGGTGGTGTGTGTGTGTGTGTGTTTGCATGCAGTTGTGTGTGTATGTATGTGTGTTGTTTATTCAATCTATGAAGGTCATGAAAATAATTTCATCTTAATCATTTATCATTTAAACATCTGAAACATTATTTTAGTTCCTTTTCTACACATTCACACACACAGTTGATAATGTTCCATTTTTAATTTAACCCTGCATTGATTACTGTTTTCAGGTTTTTGTAAAACTACATTCTGTATTTTTTTTCTTGCTGCACATTGGGAGACAGGTCTTCTGTATTACTGCATAACATCAGAGATCTTGATCCTGTGTCATTGCCTTTGAGAGGTGCAATTGTGCAAAGTCAGCTTTTGTCACCTCATCCCAAGTCTTCCTATTCCATAGCTTCCATCAACTTTGAGCACACTGCACCTGTCATCCTTCATATGCATCACATGTCTATACCACTGCAATTTCTTCTCCTGTACACTACCTTTGATCCGTCTTATGCCCAGTTTCTCTCTCAGTTGATTTATGATGTTATGTTCATGTATTACACATCTATGGGAGCATGCAAAGCTTAATTTCTTTCCAATTGTGGAGCATATGCAGATATAATAGTTACAGTTGTTCTACTTAAGACCATCCTGAGTTTAATGATTGTCATTAACTCTGTTTACTGTGATTACCCATTTTTCTGGTCACAGAATACCTACTCCACGTAGCCCATAATCATTACCAACCCTGAAAATTTTGTAACATCATTCTTTACCCACAAGAAGTCTAGCTGATCCTCCTCTCCAGCTAGTCTCTTGTACACAACACACATTTACTCTCTTACACTCTAACATCTCTGCGATCTCACCTGATCTTCCTCGCATGGTGCCTATCTGAAATTGCATCTGTGTCTGGGTCATATGTCATGACTTTTATTTTAATACAGGATTGCAGATTTAATGAAATTAAAAAGAAATTTCAGAGCACTTAAGTCACCCAAGATAGACTAAAGAGCCAGAGGTTCTTAACCCTTGGCCTATGTCAACTGCCCCTCCCTTCCTGTCTGTAACACGTGTTTAAAACATATGCCAGTGGTTTGTTTGGTTTGTTCGGAGAAGTACGGTTAAACATTAACCACTGAAGAAAGTATAGAGCCAGACCGTGGTTTCTGGGTTATTAATGTATGTCCTACTGTTGTCTCTTGAGTGAAGCAATTAGTTCTACTTTATGCAGAGACAGAGAGATAGTTGGAGAGAAAGAGAGAGGGAGTGCATGTGTGTGTGTTTTAGAGAAATAGATAGATAAGGAGCGAGAGAGATAGTGTGTGTGTGTGTGTGTGAGAGAGAGAAATAGAGAGAGAGATGGCCCTCTGCCATTTTATAACAAGAGTAATGACTTGTCTAAGTATGTCAGTGATATTAAATGAATGAATGTGAAGGTTTTTAAACTAAGTATTTTTAGCAGGCATGATTTTGTGGTTAGGAAGTTTGTATTGTCAAATATGACACAGCACCCCAGTCTAACAATTACTCCAATTTACTTCTCTGAACTGCTACTTTATTTTATTGACTCTGAAAAAATGAAAGGGAATGTTGGCCTCAGATGGATTTGAACTCAAGAGAGCAAAGATAGTGACCAGAGAGATCATCCAAACATAGAAAATATGCCAAAAAAAACTGGGCTTCTGGGTAAGACTGACACATCCAAGTGGGGGCTGTAAGAATTGACTTGGACTTTAACAAGCCTGTCCAACTTATACCCACATGGAAAGCTGACATAAAATGATGATGATGATGATGCTGATTTAATAATCTGTGATCATATGTACTATTAAAGTGAAAGGTCAATAGGTCTATATAGCAGTAGAGCTAAAACATGGCTATTGAATAGTAATACCTGTTGCTTGAAAAGGTCAAGGAATCAATCATTTGATCATCATAAAGTATGACCCACCACCAACATTCTAACCCCCACCCATTAACTTTGTTGAAATATTCTTATTTATTACATGAAACACTTAATTTAACTGATGATGCTTTTTGAATTATTATGATGATGATGATAAATAATCATGGTTTCTGATTTAGGCATAAGACCAACAATTTTAGGGGAGAGGAAAGTCAATTAAATTGAGCTTGGTGGGGTTTGAACTCATAATGTAAAGAGCTGAAACAAATACCGCAAAGGATTCTGTCCATTGCTCTAATGATTTTGTCAATCCACTACCCTAATAATAATTGTTTCTACTTTTGGCACAAATCCAGCAAACACCCAGTGTATTACTGGTACTTTATTTTATCGACCCCGTAAGGATGAAAGGCAAAGTTAACCTCGGCGGGATTTGAACTCAGACCGTAAAGGGACGTAACTTTATGCTTCAAAGCATGGTGTCCGACTCTCTACCGATACTGCCAACCCACCCTAATAATAATGATGATAATTTCTGACAGACACAACTGGAGCTGATGAAATAAAGTATCAGTCAAATACTGGGTATGATTGAATCAACTATTTCCTCCCTCAAATTTCTGGCCTTGTGTCTATGTTAGCAACTATTATATGTTGATAACTTATTGTTATAATCTATTAATGCCAACTTTCTCTCTTTCACAGGCACATATGAAGTTTCCTTCAGATTATCCTTATTCTCCTCCTAGTGTTCAGTTCAAATCAAGAATGTGGCATCCAAATGTTTATGAGGTTTGTAGCAACAAATACACTTCTACATCTCCATTGTCTTTATAAATGAATGTTTGTTTTATTTACTTATTGTATGTACTTGTGTAAAAGTTGGAGTTTTTAGACAAGATTCTGGGGCTAAATTTCAAGAAGCAATTATTCCAAAGATATTACTTTTGAGTATGCCTGTTGCCAGGGAAAGTGGGCAGTAAATGATGATGATATGTATGTTTGTAAATATACGTATGTATGTATGTGCATATATATATATATATATATGCATATGTGTATGTGTCTATAAATATACTCTATGATCTGTATGCTTAAACCTTTTTGATACTAAACTGCATGAGACTGGCCCTGATCTGCAATACACAACCATTTTAAAGTGTATATATTTATTAAAAACTTCTCAGATATGTTACAAAATCCCTCAAAAATCACAGTCAGTCCCTTTCATAAGAAATATGGTAATGAAAGAATAACATATATATATATCCAAAAAATTTCCATCATAATTTTATGTAAGATCATTTATTAAGTTAGGTTCTAAGCACCAGGCCTACCACTAAAAAATTGTTACAAAATCCCTTCAAATTCTTCATTTCAAAATGATTTGAAAATGATAGGCAGTGACTTTCTTTCATTAGAAATACTAGCAGAAAAACCACCCTTTGGGTGGTTTTCTGCTAGCATGTATAGTGTGTATATTGATATTATATGCAAGTATATATACATGTAATGATACGTCAAATAAAATCGTAATTGATAATATACACAGAAATTGAACGAAGACTGTTACACTCTCTTATGTAATCAGTAACGTAATCCATGATACATTAAAAAAAGACGATATTATATATAAACTGCATTAGGAGAAAATTAGTGACAGAAAATTAATGTTTATTTAAGCGATTGCTACCGGAAGTGTTGACATTTGAAAATTTTAAAGAACTGAATCATGAAATAAATAATAAAATATATTTAATGAACAGCCACGAAATTTAGTAGATAAATTATGTAATATTCATTCATGGCTATATTGGTAGAGGGTCGGATGCCATGCTTTGACGTATAGAGTAACGGCCCTTGCCATTCTGAGTTCAAATCCCGCCAAGATTAACTTTGCCTTTCACCCTTATGGGGTCGATAAAATAAAATAAAGCACCAGTAATACACTGGGTAATTGCTGGCCTTGTGCCTAACGTAGAAACAATTATTTATTCAAAGTAATTCAACTTATTTTACAAACGGGATAAAAAAAAATAAACCTTACGCAGTCCCGCAGACCTTCATTTATTATAGTTTAGATAGTAAAATTTCTAAAAACATCAAATCTTGTTCTAATTTATATTTATGGAATGTCTCCATATTTCAGGGTAATGTTGTTTTAGAAGGGAAAAAAAAACATTTTTAATCATGGTGGGGAGGTGTTTCTTATCTTATTTGTCACTGCATTTCTCTTGACTGTTGCTTTTACTTCTCCTCCTCCCCGCTCTAAACCCCTACTCCCACACCACACCCTGCCCTGCCAGAATCGATGGAATGTTATTCATTCAGTCGTTTGTTTACATTATTTTAGTTACTCCTTTCCTTATTATTATTGTTGTTGTTATTGTTATTATTCAAGTACTTGGACTGATGTAATCTTTCCCCCACCCTAAAAAAATTGCCAGCCTTATGCCTAAGTTAAACCCATCCTTGAGGTCAACTTTTCCATACATCCTTCTTGAGCTGATAAAATACTAGTCAAATACTCATGTTAATATGATGTCCCACACCCCACAAAAAATATATATACTGATCTGGTGTCTGAGTGAGAAACCATTATCATTCATAATGCTTTTATTTTGGCAGATGTTATACTGACACTATACCAAAAGAGTGAACCATAGCCAATGGCCAAAGATCCTTTGGGTCATTCTTTCTCCTTCAACTTTCTAACACCCTCCTTAGAATCCTTGCTGTTCCTAGTAAGGCTGTTTTCTGCAATAATCCCATCCTGATGGTAATCCCTAACTTCTCAAGCCATGCATCTGATATTTTATTAACTGCTCCCAATGGGCCAACCAGAATCAGTACCACTTCTGTGTGTCTGATTCTCCATAGTTACCTGATTCCTCTCTTCAGCTCCTGATGTTTCTCAACTCTCTCACTTTCCTTCTCATTCAGCCTGTGGTCTTAGGGTCAAGCAATATCCACAATAATTGCCTTATTCTTCTTTTCTACGCCAACAACGTCAGGTTTTCTAGCCACAATATAAATGGTTGCGTCAATCTCTCCTTTGAATTCTTTATATACCATGCCAGATTAATTTCTTGAGATTTCACACACATTTCACGGCTAATGAGACCTCATCTTCCTCTCTGTCTTGATAGATACAACCTGTCCACGTCACTTTAGAGGTGTAGAGCCCTCTTGTAGTGTCATCATTTTCCTGGTCTTTCTATCAAGCTCCTTAAGTTCTTTACCTCTCCACTCTATCACACCAGCGCTATACCTTAGAGCTGCAACAGCCCATGTGTTGATAGCCAGTACCTTATTCTAAAGTTGTCAACTGCATTTCTTTTGCTGGGGTCCTTCAAACACAATATTGTTCTCCCATTCAAGATCTTATTCTGTTGTTCAGTAATTCTCCCACGAAAGGCTTTCAGCTTTTTCAACCAGAATCATTATTATTGTTGTTGTTATTATTATCTATTATATTAAAACTCGTGTTTCTGTGATGTCTAAAAGTCTGCTTTGCTGGAAAGTGGGTGGTAAGCATGTGAAAGAGAATTTGTGCAGAGGGTAGATGGGGATGGCTACTGCAATTTAAAAGTTTTTTTTAACTCTAGGCTGTATATAACAAGTTTTGAGAAGAAGATGGTAACAGTGTATGTATGTTTGCGTGTGTATATATATATATATATATATAAATAACACTTAAAATGTCATATTGTTCTTTAATACTTGGTGGTTGTTTCTAATTAAAATGTTGAATTTCCATGGAGTGAGTATTATTATTGTTGTTGTTGTTCTAGACCTGAAACATCTGACATTACCATTTCCACACAGTTTAGTCTGTCATGTATACTGCTTCTATTGGGAACAAATATTTCTTGGCTATGAAGTAACATTTGAAAAGATAGCATTGTTGTCGGTTTTGGTGGTGGTGTTGGTGTTGTTGTTGGCAACATTAGTACTGCTGTTGTTGTTCATGTTGTTTTGGTGTGTGGAAGTAAAGCCCCTAAAAGGTGTAGTCAATTTAATGGATACCAGTACATGGCAGGTACTTATTTCAGCATCAGTGCAAGGATAAAATGCAAAGTCTATCAGTAGGATTTGGACTAAAAAAAGTAGAGACATAACTAAGCATCATCATCATCATCATCGTTTATACATCCATTTTTCCATATTTGCATCTGCAAGATAATTTAATAATGTGACTGTAGTTTCCTAAATCTACCTGTATGTTCAATTTTGTTTTATTTTGTGTTTTTGTTATAGAATGGAGATGTTTGTATATCTATATTACACCCTCCTGTTGATGATCCACAAAGTGGTGAGTTACCTTCTGAAAGATGGAATCCAACACAGAACGTCCGGTAAGTAGTATGTGTGTGTGTGTGTGTGTGTGTGTGTGTTTGTGTGGGAGAGAGGGAAATGAAGGCTGCTTGTGTGTGTGCGAGAGGGAGGGCACATTTGTGTGTGTATGTGAGAGGGGGCTTGTGCATGTGTTTGTGTGAGAGAGGGATCTTGTGTGTGTTTGTATTTGCTTGAATTGACTAATTAACCAACTACTTTCATCATCATTATGCTTACATCCCAGGGGACACACTAAGCAAGATAGTTAGATAACAACCATGAACTGGGCTGGTCTCACTTGGCGATCAAGGCAGATCAATTGGAGACAGTTCTGACAGAACCTGCTGGAAGGCATGCTTGAGGACTCTACCCCCATGTGGGCAAAGAGAAAGTGTTCCAGTTGTTCAATCAACTGAGCTAGCTACTTATTGAATTACTTTGTGTGACTATTTCACAGACACGTGTTTCCTGAACTTAATCCTTGGGCAGAATTTGCATGAGGCAGTGTGTAACAAGGCTTGATTTTTTAATATAAGTGGCTGAGTATTCCACACACACATGGACATGTAATAATTCGGGTAAAATCAATGTGACATAGTATATAGCACGGCTGCACCTTTGGATCACAGTTACAATCTGTTCGACAGGCCTCCACACAGTTTTTATATATACAAGGTTTTAATTAACCTTGGGATATGACACTACTTGACCAAGATGACACACAACAGAATTGAACCTGAGTCCATTTACTGATGGGATAGACTATTGGATATTTCTAGTCATGTTGTTCTCATCTTTAATATGGATCATGTTGGTCTGACATTGAGGGGGCCAATGTTCCAATAGCTGTGTAATGAGAGGAAAGGGAAGATGAGACATGTTTGGTGCCTACATATAACCTTTCTCACCACCTTTTCCACTAGCTTGTGTACACATCTTGTATGTGAAGAGGAAAGAAGTATAAATAGCTATGTTTGATTTGTGGTTTAAACAAATTCCTCTCTTTGCAAAATTGATTTATGGATATAAGGACGTGCACAAGACACTTGTTTCGAAAGTTTTTTTTTTTTAGTCTTTTGAAGAGAAATAGAAATAGAGAGACGGAGGGAGATTGTGTATTGTTGTTATCCCCCAGATGGTAGCTGGTGTATCGACAGTAAAGGAACTATTGTATTATGATATGCTGAAGTGTTTTTTTGTTGTGTATTTCAGAACAATTCTCCTAAGTATAATTTCCTTATTGAATGAACCGAACACATATTCCCCAGCTAATGTAGATGCTTCAGTGATGTATCGCAAATGGAGAGACTCCAGAGGGCGAGATAAAGAATATGAAAATATTATCAGGTAAACAAAAAAAAAAAAATCATTGTTGTTGTAAACAAAACAGTTGACTTAGGTAGCATTGGGAAAAATTAGTCAATCATTATAAATACTAGTTTAGAAAATCAGGCAAAGTATCACATAGATATAAAAGGTAGACATGGTCGCCTACACTCATCTTTTCCATCTCCAGGGGTATTTTACCCAATTTTCTCAACTGTTTATTTATAGTGATTGTCTATAATCGTGGTCAGTTCTGTTTGGATGTTCCCATCTCCCAAATTCACTGACATGTTGTTGGTTTGTCTGGGGCTGTAGTAGAAGGTTGCCCAAACTATATAGTTCTGAAGCAAACTTCTTAATCAGACAGCCATGCTTTACTTCAAAATTTATGACCTGTATTTAGTCAGAAGTCATTATTTGTGGCAAATGAAAATCTTTTCCTATTATTGTTGTTACTATGGCGAAAGTGATTTTGTAGTGGATGCAACTGAAAGGATTGAAGACAGACATTTTCCTCTTTGGTCAGTTCACCATTAACTTTTTCAAATTTCATTTGCTGAATAAAATCTGGATGGAAAGGGAAGTGCTGCCTTCCAGCCATTTTATTGAAAGGTTGGCGATAGTGCCAAACATGGTCCAAGTGAATGAGCCTGTCCTGAGTATATGCCTATAAATAGGAGCAGGAAAACTGGGATTTTTCCAAAGGTGGCCCTCAGAAATTTCCTCTCTATTAAGGAATTTTCTTTGTTATAATTTTATTACCTTTCTCGTTTTCATTATCACCCCCCGTTTAGTTGCACCCCCCCCCCCTCCTCTCCATACAGTTTTGTTCTGTGCCATCCTTGATGTGATGCTTTTGTAGGCCCTTGTGGCTTATTATTATTTGGGCGGTCAATTGGAAGAATCGTTAGAGTATCAGACCAAATGCTTAGAAGCATTTGGTTTCAACCCTTTATGACATCAAATCCTGCTGAGGTCAGCTTTGGCTTTCATCGTTCAAGAGTAGATAAAATAAGGTACCAGTCATTGACTGGGGTTGATGTTATTTACTTTCTCCTCTCTGCAAATTGTTGGCCTTGTACCTAAATTAGAAATAGTTTCTACTTTTGGCACTAGGCCAGCAATTATCCCAGTACATTACTGGTACTTTATTCTATCAACAACCCCCGTAAGGATGAAAGGCAAAGTTAACCCTGGCGGGATAAATTGGATATAATTATTATTATTGGTCAATATAGAAATCATTCTAATTATCTGTTAATTGTTCTGTCTGCAGGAAACAAGTTCAAGCAACAATAGCCGATGCGGAGAAGGATGGTGTGACGGTGCCGACCACCCTCCAGGAGTACTGCGTAAGCGGCCGTCCCAAACAGACTGAGAGCCACACCGACTTAGACTATTATGATGACGACGTCTTTCTCGACGATGATGATGATGACCATGCTGACGGTGACGATGAGGATTGTTGTTCGGGGCAGGAGGACTCTTGATAATGACCTGAAATGTGATAGAATTTTACTGAGGTGGGAGGGAAGGGGTGGAGAAAGAGGTTGTTTGACGTTATGGGAGGGGGTGTTGGGTGGTGTTAGGAGTGAGAAACGTAGTGTAAATGTGTGTGTGTGTGTATATATATATATATATATATAGTTGCTTCATTGTATGAACAGAAGAAATAAAATATAATACATGAGTAGTGATATATATATATATATATATATATACACATACATACATAATACATACACACTTTGTTACAACTGGGAAGCTTCATCAGTGACTATATATGTAAGTATATGTATAAATATATATATTCACATACATACATATATATATATATATAGCTAGCTATCTATATATATATATATGTATATATTTCCTGAATGTATGGTTGTAATTATTAAAGAAAGAGTCCTCAATATGTAATCATAGAGGTAAATATACTATCCTATATAAAATAGATGGCAAACTGGCGTGTACACGGAGTTGCCTGAAGTTAAAGTAAAAACAACTTCAGGAAACTCCGAGGACCTTAGAAGGTATACGTTGGTTTGCCATGTATTTTCTATAATATAGTGCGTTTGCATATATATATATATATATATATAAATATATGTAGTCAGTTTGAAAACTGCATTTGAGAAGGAAACTCTCTAGGCCATAGAGTCACTGATGTAGCTTCATGGCTATAATAAAGCTTGTATGTGTGTGTGTGTGTGTGTGTGTGTGTGTATGTATATATATATATATATAGAGAGAGAGAGAGAGAGACCCAGTGCATGATTGGTTGGTTGGGTATATATTGAAGAGAGTGATGTGTGGGATGAGAGAGAGTGTGTGAGAAAGAAAGAGATAGAGATAGAGAGAGAGAGAGAGATAAGAGGTGGAGTGATGAAATTTTTAAACAACTCTAAAAAAAGAGTGATGGGTTCAGCTAAAGAAAGGATTTTTTTTTGTGTTGGTGGGAGGGAGGGTGGGGGAGATTTGGATGGGAGAGGAAGGGAGGAGGGAAAGATAAACCAAACCAACCCAAACAAAACATACACACACACAAAAAAACAAAAAAAAAAACATCCCAAAAAGAAACAGTTATAATAACAGCAACACATTTTTTCGTTGATGGGGGTGAGTGGGAGTAAAGTGACAGAAGAGTTGGAGGAAGGGAAAGAATAATAGCAAAACTGGAAAAAAATAAAAAAAATAAAAAATACTACAAAAAAACTACATAAAAGTTCAATAAATATGGAGGAGAATAAAAGACAAAAAAAAATTCCTTTTTCCTTTCTTGTTCCCCCCCCCCCCCCATCTTTTTGTATTTTCGTGGTTCCTACCTCTCTGTGTATGTGGGATAAAATAGTTTTTTGCTTCACTACTACTAAATACAGCATTTTATTTTATCCACCACTACCAATTCTGTTATTTCACTATCCTAAAAATAATAATATTACTTTATTTTATTGAGCCAATAGGGATGTAAGGTAAAGCTCATCTCGGTGGGTTTTGAACTCAGAACATAAAGGGCTGTAACTATATGCCATAATGCATGATGTTTGATGCTCTGCCCTTAATGATAATAATGATTTCTACTATAGACACAAGGCAAACAATTTTTGGGGAGGGGAAAGTCGATTAAATCAACCCAGCGTATTACTGGTACTTTATTTTATCGACCCAGTAAGGATGAAAGGCAAAGTTCATCTCGGTGGGATTTGAACTTAGAACGTAAAGAGCTGTAACTATATGATGCAAAGCATGGTGTCTGATGCTCTGCCATTATAAAGATGGTGACATGGAAAACCACAATAATGTAGTTGGAAACTAAAACCAAAACTTTATTACCTTATATTTAATTTATTTCTAACAACATTGCTGTGGTGGCTTTCTGAATAGACTCTCCTTCATTTTTAATACCATGTAATTTAGTGTTTATGTTTACAAGCTTTTATATTAGAATACCAAAGTAACGTACCAATTCGATAAGATATAGATCAGTATTATATATATATATATAATTATAAAGAGCTCAGCTGTCAAGTCCCAACTCTTTATAATATAGCCATACCTCAAGTATTGAGTACTCTGTTGAGTAATGGTATAA
>CAXHJY010000691.1:15000-17500 GCA_964016885.1 Eledone cirrhosa
GTCGGACGCCATGCTTTGCAGCATAGAGTTGCCTCCCTTTATGATCTGAGTTCAAATCCCGCCGAGGTTAACTTTGGCTTTCATCCTTACGGGGTCGATAAAATAAAGTACCAGTAATACACTGGGATAATTGCTGGCCTTGTGCCAAAAGTAGAAACAATTATTTTCAGCATTTGGGATTCCTACATTTTCTAGGAATTTGAAGTTGATATTTTACCCATTTATAGAGTGAGTTTTTTAGGTTAATATATTTTACTGAACTGTTAAAATTAACCAGTGATGTCGGACAATATAAATCTGCGTCTTCGAATGTACAATTCAATTCAGGGATGACATCATAAACTGAAATTGCTGAATAGCCTTAGAAGTCAAGACGCATCACCAACACCACCGCGCCCTAAGACTAGAACCCATCATCCCCCCCCCCCCTCCCATTCTCCTGTGACCCTTTGCTTTTCCCTTTCTTTTCCGTTTTCATAACCACAAAAGACACTTGCATTTTTTACAATATTATTAGTTCAAATAAAATTATATTCCCTGTGAAACTAAACTTTAACACTTTTGATACCACCCATTTTAAAGGATTCCTATTTAAATTAAACTCTTCCAACATAATTATATATACGAACCATATGTTAAGTTGTTATTTTAGTAATGAAATAATCAATAATTTCAGGAAATCTTTCAAAATTCTTCCTTAATTAATTGAAATAGTGTGTGTTTCATTGGAAATACTGTCACGAAAGGGATACACATTGATTCAAGGCCCTTCTATGTATCTTTTTAAATGCATACATTTGTTGAAAATCTCGAAAAAGGTGGCAGATGAGCAAGTTGACAGGATGCTAGAATATTAAATGAAACATCGATAGTTATGAAATCGATATTTACAATGTTGTAACGACTCTGCTAGTTCGCCGCCTACGTATTTATTTACTCATACACTAATACAAGTAGAGTCAACTGCTTAACTTTTCTGTGATCAGAGATGTCCTTTAGAGGGTAATATTTTGAGAGCAACGAAGACAGTTGGTTATAAATAGTATTCACTTTATTGACCCCAGAAGGGTGAAAAGAAAAGTTGGTCGATGTGGGAATTGGGCGTAACTAAATACTGCAGGATATTCCATCCGACACGATTGTAACGATTCTACCTATTCACCGCGTGAAGTTTAATAATTAAATTATCACCATCGCAAGTTAAACAAGGATTAAAATGGCGATCACATGTATTAATTAAAGGGTTTAGAACGGTGAATTGACAGTATCGTTAGATGCTTTGTGGCATAAAGTTACGGCCCTTTTCGTTCTGAGTTCAAATTGCGCCGAGTTTAGCTTTGCCGCCTCAATCCTTAGGGTGGGAGTCGATAAAATGAAGTAGCAGTAATGCAGTGAGGTTGATCTAATCGACCTTCCCTCCCCAAAAATTGTTGGCCTTGTGCCGCTTAAATCGGAAACCATTAAAAAGCAGGTTTTGCTTTGTTTAAGATAGTTGCATGTATTTGCTGCTGACCACTGAAATGTCAAGCAGACGACTCTAATCGTCCGTATCATTCCACAGATCTATAAATAGATGTGTTAAATACCAAATTGGATGAAATGTCACCACACTTAACATTAAATAATAAGGAATATATTTCACGATTTAATCGAGTCGAAGTCAAATGGAAACTTTCATGTGAGACCAAAACTGTGTATGTGAAAGGATTGGAAATGATCTCGACATTCGATGTATTATTGATATAAACTACGCTATGTTGATCTAGTTGCTGTTGCTCCATCTCGGGTCAATTCAAAGGTCTATAACTACAGGCGTTCCCGTCTTCTATTACGACATAGTGTGTCTAAAAAGAAGCCGATTTTTGGACTGAACCAAGGAAGCTATGTTTCCATTAGTATATCCATTGCTGAAGCTATCTTCCAGTAGCAACTCCTAGCAGAAGTCACTGTTTGTTCGATATCAGGAGGTGATATTTGAAGACATACTTAGAAAGCACAGAGCCGAAACAGATACAAAAAAGCATCCTGTCAACCAATCTATCTGTCCGATACAGGTACGCTGTTTATGAACCCCGAAAGAGTGAATCACACAGTTGATCTCAACGGAATTTGAACACAGAGCGCAAAGAACCGGAAGAAATGCGGTTATAAACAAGCTCTTTTGTAACAAATATTGTGACCTTCTCATTGACTATGTGCTTCCTCTTCGTTTGGATTTTGTTTTATTTACTCCATCTTGCTTTATATATGTAAGTTAAGACAACTTGAGGCTAGAAAAGCGAAACTGACGGGATCTGAAACATGCCCTTATTGCTTGCTATGAGACCATATTCAGAAACACACTATACAATGCCTGACAAACCTTTTGTGCCCAGTTGTGTACATGAGTATATTTTTTGTTCTAATATTTCATTTTAATTTAATTTTATTTTTTTTTAGATTTTAACTGCCATATTTATGTCTACAGATAATTGTTTCTACTATTGGCACAAGGCCAGAA
>CAXHJY010000691.1:22500-30000 GCA_964016885.1 Eledone cirrhosa
GTTAAGGGTAAATGAAACTTGTGTGCAAGCCCTCCTACTACATATAAACTGTGGTGTGATACGCTATGTCAGACTAAGTCTCCAAAAGTATTACGTTAACCCTTCCGTTACCATATGTCTAAATGAAAGACGTTATCTCTGATTTTCAAATAATTTTGAAAATAATTAAAAATCCAGATGGATTTAGTAAAATTACTTCTTACTCATTATTTAGCTGGTGTGTGGAGCATAACTTAAAGATTCTTACAAAAAATTATGATAGAAAGTTTTTAGATGAATATAGATACTTTAAAACAAACAGTTTTGCATCATAGAATCGGGGGCGCTTTCAAGCGGTTTGGTGTCAAAAACGTTAAAAGTACAAGTGCATGTAGAGAACACAGGAACTATAATTCAATGAGTAAGTTGTTCCATTGTTCCAGTTATTGGAATACATATCATCGAAACTGACGAGAGACCTGTACACTTACTCGATAGTTTACCGGATTACATTTCTAACAAGCCCCAATTTTACTTCTTTCATCATTTGATAAATCCCCTTAAAATCCGGATTGTTTAAGGGGAGTAAAAATACTGGCAAAATTGTTATAGAACTTGTAAGGTGGCTTGTTTCCTGTCGTCAGCCAATAAGGGAATGATTTGGGGCAATTACGTATATAAATATATAATGTTTACAAATTGCTAAATTTTATTATTCACAAAGTTGGCTTTAAAACAATTGATGATTACATAACTATGAAAAAGAAAGATAAAGGCAAAATTAAGTAATGAGAAAATGGGGAAGGAGGAAAGAAGGGCAGATCTGGCTGTATGGGAATATAGAGGAAAGAACTATAAATGCCATAAATGGGATGAGCCGCGCGAGGTGGGGTGGTTGTTGCAGCGGGTGTCGCTAGCCATTGACCGCAGAAATATATTTGCAGTTTTGCCAAGAGCCCATCACTCTCTCCCCCTTCTCGCTCCTTTTCTTCTGTGGCCCTAGAGTCCTTGCTTTTTCCTGCCTTTTCTCCTCATTTATTTTATGGCACGTATATATTTATTTCTAATTTATACACAATGCCAGCATATGTGGGGGAAAGGGTAAAGTTAATTAAATGGACCCCAGCATTTGATTGGTACTTTATTTTATCGATCTTTGAACGATGAAAGGCAAATATAAGTTCCACATGATTTGAACTCAGAATGTAGAAAGCTGGAATAAATACTGCAATGACGCTCTACCAATTTTGCCAACCCTCATATTTTAATGATACCCTTTTTTATCTACTATCCTATCAAAGTATAATTTATACAATTTATTCAGATGTCATATTGTATGGTCCTGTAACTCCTCATAGAGTCGGAAAGGAACTGTAGTGGCATTTTTAAGCCTTGCGGAGCCCATCTCCGCTCCAAAAGTCTGAACATAACGGATTTCTTCCGAAGAAGGATAGAAAGTGAGAGAGATAAAAGTAAGAAAGATATATAGTGGAAGAATCAAGCCCAGTACTAGATTGGTACTTTTTTTATCGACCTCGAAAAGATGAAATACAAAGTTGACCTCGGCAGGATTTGAACTCAGACAGCAAACAGTTGTAACGAATACCGTAAAGTATTCTATCCGACGTTCTAACGATTTTGTCAATTCATCACCCATCAGAAATCATATACCATGGATCATATTACTATCTAACATAGATAACTCACCAGTTGTTTTAAAATTAGCTAATGACAATTGTAATGTGCTGTACATAGAAGACGTACGGCAAATTTTCAAAATTTATTTTAGGAAGAAATTTACCTCTCCAACTCCGGGAAATATGGTAACGCATAGTAATTTTACAATAAAATGTGGTTATTATGAGACGCATGAAACAGTTTAAGTTATGGGTTTCACTACATTCATTGAAAAACATTAATTACTTGGTTAATTGTATATTAGCTTGTATAATAATTGTGTTTTTCTAAATGATAATTACCGCATCTATAGGATTGTTGAGAGCTGTAATTATACTTTTGGACTATTATCAGTCTGATATGAGGTATATAACTGATTTAAGGACTAAACATTGTAATTCTTACACTTCCTGTTTAGTGCAAGGCTATATTCTGTTTGAGGATTTTGATATTTTATTGCAGTTATTAGAACTTGTTAGAATGGCTATTGTTGATTACACTAGGTTTTTCTTATCTACTTCCTGATTGAGGACATTTCAAGGATAGAGAATTTAAATACAAACTTTAATAACATCGAAAATTTTCCCATGATAATATCGAAAAATTTCAGTGTGGAGAACTAACAACGTAGTGATCCCAAAATTACGCAATGAAAGAAATACATTCATACATACATGATCGCACTCCGTCGTTTACGACGACGAGTGTTCCAATTGATCCGATCAACGGAACAGCTTGCTTGTGAAATTAACGTGCAAGTGGCTAGCATTCCACAGGCACGTGTACCTTAACGTAGTTCTCTGGGAGATTCAACGTGACACAGTGTATGACATGACTGACCCTTCGAATTACAGGTACAACTCATTTTTGCCAGTTAAGTGAACTGGAGCAACGTGAAAATAAAGTACCTTACTCAAGGACACAACGCGCCGCATACACACACACGCACACGCACACACACACAATGGTAGAACCATCTTTCAAGTAGCTCGATTTCTCCCTAGCTCGTGTGATTTCAGATGGTTGACAAATCCAGTTCCGAAAGAAATCGGCCACAAACATTGCACTTCAATTCCTATTGGATTTTGCAGGCATTGCACTTGGGTCCCGTTTACGAAACAAACACTTCAAAACAGCATGGTCCACTCGCTTTATTCTCAAAGATATCACATTCATACTCGATTATCATTCTCCATGATATACGACCTTCAGCCAGTCTGCCAGTTCTCCATACCAATCTTCAGAGCTTTAAGATTGTCTTTTATGACATCCCTAAACCGCTTCTTTGGTTTATGCTGTGGCCTTTTTTCTCGGGTCAGTTCCCTATGAAATAACTATTTAGGCAGCTTTCCACCTTTCATCCTGACCACATGACCAGCCCAAAGTATCTGGTTATAATAAACCTCCTCTCAATACTGGTTCTACCCGTTTTCTCAAGTACCGCAGCATCAGGTGTGAACAACTTGACGTCCAGGATGCGTCATATACAATGCTCTTCAAACCTTTCTAACTGTCTGGTGTGATGCCTGTAATTTGTCCACGTTTCGCATCCAAAGAGAAGGGCTGTAAGAACACAGGCTTCATAGACAGAGAGCTTCGTGCTTTTTGTGATGCCTCGGTCTGACCTGACTCGTTTCTCGAGCTTCCCAAAGGCAAGACTTGCTTTCGCAATTCTGTGATCTATTTCAGCATCGAGGGTACCATCTCTTCTAAGTGAACTTCTGAGATACACAAAGCTGTCCACCACTTCAAGTCTTTTTTCTCTTACAAAAATGTCTGACTCTACATACACTTCCCCAGCTGGTGGAGTGTACACGACCGTTGTCTTTTTTCTACTAATATTTAGCCCAAACACAGTGTATGCATTTGAGAAGATGTTCAATATCAACTGCATGTCTTCTACAGTGTGTGCCACAAAATCTGCATCATCATTATACCGGAACTCCCTGACAAGAGTGCCAAAAGTTTTGGACTTGGTGTTAAACCGTCTTTGATTAAAGACTCTGCCAGAGGTTCTAATTCGTAAGTATACACCAATTTTGAAGTCTTGGAAAGCATATGTCAGCAGCACGGCGAAGTAGTTGAAAAACAAAGTGGGTACGGGTATTTCACCCTGCTTGACACAGTTTTCCACTGAAAGTGTCCCACTGAAGTCCCCTTTTGCTTTCATATTATGATGGAATTTTTTTAATATTCCAACAAATTCATGAGGGCATCCAAGTTTCCCGAATATGACTCACAATCTTCTAATTCAAGGTAGTTGTCTTATTAATGCTTTCCGAGAATGTGTTTGACAATTAGATCAAACGATGGGCATGCATAGAACTTAGTATTGTGCATTGTATCTATGAAACATGAATCTTGTTTTTAATTCTTGATTTAAGTTTTCCCGTGCTTGATCCAGTGAATTTACTGCATAAGTACCCAAAGCAGAAACTTTCTTTGTTCAATATCTCTACAAAACTTCTTCACCAGACCAAGCTTGATATATAAAGGTCACACAGTGTTTTTGTTTATGTTTTGTTTCTTGTTTCAACCACAGTTTAGATGTTAACGTTTTTTTTTGTTTTGTTTTTTCGCTAACAATTAATTATTTTCTGAAAGGTTAGTCTTTTCTCAATTGCTGATCCTCTTTGGCTTTGCTCTACAAAAGAAATAGACATTTTGTGTAGCTACTTTGGTAACCAAGAAGAAAGTTCATCTTTAAGGTTTATACAAATCACCTGCTGGTGACCTTAGTACATTATCTCCCCAAATACTTGAGTGATTGTTGCATATCCCCCTTTCATATTTGAAAAGTCATTAATTGAAATTGAGCCATATTTGTTGCTGTTGCTTAGAACTAGTAATAAAAGTTAACATACATTTGGCATGTATTTTAATTCACCCATGTTCACCAGAAAGCATCTGGAATCAATGCACAATGTTAAGGGACATCTACATGGTTGTTTAGCCTGTTAAAATTGCAAGGAACTCTTCTTCAAATAATTGTTTCTACTTTAGGCACAAGGCCAGCAATTACTGGTACTTTATTTTATCGACCCCGTAAGGATGAAAGGCAAAGTCAACCTCGGCGGGATTTGAACTCAGATCGTAAAGGGACGTAACTATGCTGGAAAGCATGGCGTCCGACCCTCTATCTTCAAATAAAACCCCACCATCATAAAGAAAGGGGACACATTAGAATATAGTCATAGATACCCCTACAAAGACGGTATAATCACAACTGAAATTACTTTGATCATAGTTTGCTTGATCATGGTTTATCTGGAGCCAAACAAGAGAAAAGCAATAACAGCAGCAACATAGAGCAGTAAATCTATTTTCCTGCTACGGTGATAAATAGATTAAATTAAATTTATTATGTCTGTGCAAGATCGCAAATAATTACATGATTTAAGTATAAAAATACTAATTTATAGATATAAAATCCTGCCTAACGTATTCTTCTAATATGTATTTCACTATTAGTGACTGTTAATACGAAACATTAAACTACGTTGCATGTGGAACTATTTTTAGTACCTTTATAAGAAAACATTTAACCGAAATTTGTCTTTCATTATAATTCATGTTCAAAAATTTGTCTTAATTAAATTCCATCAATTTATAAATCACAAACAATAAATAGACAGTTACAAATAAATACAAATAAACAACAAATGACTACTTTAAATTCAATTTCTTAATTGCTTTTAGATAAACTTTGTCAGCACTACTAAAATATCAAGAAAAAAATACAAAACGAAACAAACATGGTAACCAAAATGGCGCAAAATTCAAATTTACATATATAACTATTTTTTTATGAAATATCTTTACTGAAATAAGAAATAGCATTCATCAAAATGCAAATTAAATTATGTTTACAATATAACAGCTAAATATGCAATGTTTTATGTGTTGAATCAGTTTATAAAGACCAACTTATACCACGATAAGTCGCATAGCATCCACTCAGAATGATAGACTAGGGTCCCTAACATCAGCACACTAAGGGATATATCAGCATATAAAAAAGTATACTGTATTTCAAAAGCTAGAGCTGGTAGAGGGGAAATTGGTGGTATATTTGAAATTAGTGTCACAAATCTACCCAAGGATATATATAATTTTGAAAGCGCTAGAATAATTTTCTCTGTGTGATCATTAATAGAGATCTGCTTTCGCACACATAAGCACAGTAGCTATATATAACCAGTACAAACAAAGAAGAAAATGCTTAGTATTTAGAATGCATATATTTAAGTGGATACATTTTAACATATACTTACTATTCTGAATCGCTGTTAGCCAGAAACCCGGAATAGTAAGTACGTTACATTCTCAACTGATGTTCTGTAAATTATATTAAATTAAGATGTATTCTTTGTTAGAAGCTTGAATTATTGTGAGATCAGGATAACGTTTCTCCTCACCCCAATTCAGCAATGGGGTCTTGTTATATAATTAATATACATTAGTTATTTAGTAAAACAATATTTTTATAGCACTTGATTGTTGAATTAGCAATATTTATTTCAAGTCCAGCAGTCATTATTTCTATCCTTGGCAGTGGATTGGCAGTATCGGTAGAGGGTCGGACGCCATGCTTTGACGCATAGAGTTATTTCCCTTGCCATTCTGAGTTCAAATCCCGCCGAGGTTAACTTTGCCTTTCATCCTTACGGGGTCGATAAAATAAAGTACCAGTAATACACTGGGTAATTGCTGGCCTTGTGCTAAAAGTAGAAACAAATATTTCTATCCTTGGCGGAATGCTCTTGAAGAAGCTTAGAATGTAAAGAATAGGGAGGAAATTTATGAAATGGATAAAATACTTTGCGATCGAAAAACAAATTTATGAACGTGAAGGAATGCATCACACCAAGAACCATTGTTAACAGCTGCATTCCACCAACTGGTGTCATCAGATAATTTCCTTCTGTTACACATCTGAGACTAATCGAATGAGTTGAAATGATCTGTGACCGAAATTCTTTTTTTGTTTTCATGACATAGATCACCTAATTAAATAGATTCATACACAATGTCTTCGAATGAATTACTGCCCAAACAATCACCCTAATTGAGCGTTTCTTTTAATAAAACAAACTTGAGTATTTGCGACACTGCAAGAGACAACATACAAAAACCTGGCAACTGTATTTTACAAGACTTATAGTTTATATGAAAGATCGTGTCATACCAGAGAAGCAGAACAGATTTGATAAGCCAAGAATCGATGTAAAGAATAGTTATTGGTAATCAGTTTGCTACTGAAGACTGAAAGTAAAGTAAAATATAATATAAATTAAAGTAAACGGATTACTGAAAAACATTTGATAGGGTTTCGAGTATTCGGATATAAGAGAGAGGGGGAAGTCTATAAAAAAAAGCTCCCTTATTACATAATATAACAATTATCATCAACAAGAAATGAACACTTTTATACCACAAAATACTGAAGATCTAACATGAAAAAGAAACATAAGAGTATTTTTCAGGGGGAATTTCATTCCTAATGTCACTGAACCAAACGACTCGTGGTTTCAAAGAATATATATAAAATATATGTAATCTTCTGTATATGGATGATTTGAAATTGGGGACAACAGCCAGCTAAGGAATTTGGATACTAGACTTAATTTGCCGTCCAGAGTAACACCGGGTTAATATTGGCTGCCTTTAGTGAAATTCACTCTATTTCAAATGTTTGGAGCAGACTTGAAGATAACCCATGAATCGATAACACCATTAAAATTATAGGTGAACTTTGCCTACTAAGTTCGATTTAGACACTGAATTCAGAGATATAAAACAGGAATATTCACTTACATAATATAAAATATGATTATAGAGGAT
>CAXHJY010000692.1:0-15000 GCA_964016885.1 Eledone cirrhosa
TATGTAATGGTATGTATATGTGTTTCTGTCAGAGCCTCATAGATTATCATATTAGAAAGACTTTTCCTCCATAATACTTATAATCTAATGTCTTCAAACGTATCATATTTTTCTTTTCTCCATTCTTTATTGCTTTCTTTTCTTTCCTTTTTTGTTTATTTTTGTTACTGATTTTTCTGATTTTCTTTTAACTGTTTTTATTTTATTTCACCCCTCCTCATCTCGTCCCCGTTTTCCTCTTAAAATAACTTGTTATATTGATTCTTACCACGTAATTGATTCTTTGCCTTCATGCAAACGTAAAAGGTTAGGACAACCGGGCAACAAAGCGAAAGGTCATCAGTTCGCACCGTGTTCGTATCAAGTAACACTATATCTATATTGTTCCATGTGCAGAAGAGATTTACCTATGAAATACACAGTGAACCACTTCTATATAGTGTCGTATGTAACTTTTGTGAGAGAGATCAGTTTCGAAAGAGATTAGAGAAATCTGCTCATGTAAATCATTTTCGACTGACTCTACTATGTATATTTGTGATTCTATGGTCGAGCAAAGTAACTTGGTATCTCAGTACTTCACCTGAGTTACATAAATGAAAAATAAAGATATAATAAAGCATTTTATTTAACATTCAGGGGCGTTTTTTAATCTCGATCAATTGACGTCTCATGAAACCTGTATAACCTCTGGCCCCAGACTGAAATTTAAGATGGTTTCTTGTGTTTCTAGTCCAAACATATTTTTCTGCATTACGCTATTGAGAAAATCAATATTAAACCTCTTTTTTTCGAAAGCTACTTCCCTGTATCAGATTAAAATTCTAACATGAGACTTGAAGAAGATATATATTTTCGATTTATTTCCTTTTAATATTTATCATTTGGACAAGTTGATTGCCCGATTCAGAAGTGCATTGAACGAAATACTTTATTATAGTCTATCACCTGAGTTAAATCCCGCCGAGTTCACCTGTTCATCCTTCCGGGGTGGATAAAATTAGTAACAGCCAAATACTGTGGTATGTTAAATTAGATATTCTCAAACCTGTCAACTCTCGCCGTCCGACGGGGAGATCTTCCACCCACTTTGGCGTGGGTGAGAGATATCTTATCTTCTGAAAATGGTTATAGCTTTCATTATGTAAAATCTCCCCAAAATATTGGTGGATTGGCAGTATCCGTAGAGGGTCGGACGCCATGCTTTGACGCATAGAGTTACGGCCCTTGCCTTTCATCCTTACGGGGTCGATAAAATAAAGTACCAGTAATACACTGGCCTTGTGCCAAAAGTAGAAACAATTATGTAAAATCTCCCCATTTTGCCTCATTTCTCCCCGTTTTGGGGCACTTTTTTCTCATGGTACACCCGTTTGGGTTTTTATAGGTTGACAGGTTTGTATTCTCGTCCGTGTTCAATATCAGACATTAATATTTACATCTTTCAAGTGTGATGGATTGTCAGTATTGTCAGAACTTCATATAAAATAGCATTGTGATATTTGTTCTAATTTCAAATCCCGCCGATGTCAACTTTATCTGTTATACTTCCAGGCGATAAATTAATGTACCAGTCAAATACTGGGCTCATTTAATCAACTTTCTTTCTACCTAAATTTTCTGTCTCTGTGCCTAAATAAGAAATCAATATTTACGCGTTCTCAATATTTTAATCTTAATAGAGTTCGCTAACTTTGGCAACGTATGAGAATACATGTTGAAGAAAACGAAAGATATTGTCGAATTTGTGAGGATTAACTTCAAATCTTGTAAAGGTGCATTACTAAATACTGCTATGTTCCTTTATATATATACCGCGTTCTATCAGTTTCCTTGCTACCCCGTTTTTTTTTTTATATTTTTCCTATTTACTTCAACAAAGGTTTCTTTTCAGTATAATTCTACATCTATTTATATATGAAGCTGAAGTTGTGAGTAGAATCCATATTTGGGATAGGGGTCTACAGGAAATATGTTAGGTAGTAGGACTAATGTAGCGCCCAATTTAACTTAAGGTGTCATTTTTGGAGTTCACTATATTGCAAACATTCAGATTAGACAAGAACCCCCTCACAACAGGATTTCTCCTCCATACATGTGTTTCGTGCAAACATTGATCTAAGGATCTTCACATCAGGTATCAGCTGCATCAAACGCATCAGTCTTATAAGGACTGTGAGAACTGGTCTTATTCCCCTGGCTAAATTCTATGAGGAAAATTTATTCAGTATCCAGTCTAAGACATACTCAAACATTCATAAGATGTCATATTAGTCTAACACTGCATGCAGTAAGAGCTTCAACACTCTGAAAACTCTAAACTTTCGATATCGATGACAGAATCTGTACGACATTAAGCAAACTATCTTTTAGAATTCGGGCTACGTTTCTGAGTTCAAATTCCACCCTGGACTTGTTTGCTTTACAACTCGTTTGAAGTCGAAAATAAAAGTAGTAACCTATAGAAATATGTGTTGTTGGGGGAGAGAATACCAATGCAACTAAACTAATAATATTCCAGAAGGTGGTGTCCCAGGATAACTGTATTCCAACGACAAACACCTGTAAAATAAAAGTATAAAAGAATATATACTTAAAAAATCGAAAGTAATTTAAAAACTAGACATCGAAAATAAACACAAAATGTGAAGAGAAAAAGGAAAGGAAAATATCTTTTAAAGCAGCTTTGTTTTTTTTCTTTTCTTTATATAGGTTTTTATTATTTATCTTATTGTTCCTACTTTTCTTTTATTTAAAGTGCATTTTTTTTAAAATCCGAAATCCAAGCAGACGAAATATACAGCATCTGTTGGTCTTTATTGTTTTTGCGTGTGTTTTTTATCACACACATACACTTACTTCTCAAATATTACACACGCACACACACACACACATACTGATACTTTTCAAACATTACACTCACACACATACACACACTTCTCAAATAACACTTACACATACACATAAAACTGGCACTCCGTCGGTTACGACGAAGACTTCTCCAGTTGATCCGATCAACGGAACATCCTACTCGTCAAATTAACGTGCAAGTGACTGAGCATTCTACAAACACGCATACCCTTTACGTAGTTCTCAGGGAGATTCAGTGTGACAAGGCTGGTCCTTCGAATTACAGGTACAACTCATTCTTGCCAACTTTGTGTACTGGAGCAACGTGAAATAAAGTGTCTTGCTCAAGGACACAACGTGTCGCCGGAATCGAACTCACGACCTTACGATTGTGAGCCCATTACTCTAACCACACATACACATGCTCGGCAAATATTACACACACACACATAGACATACACTTCAAATATTACACTCACACATATAGACATACAATTCAAATATGATGCCCACACACATACACATATTTATGAAATATTATTCTCACACACATATGCTCATCCACCAACCGCCAATTCTCCCACTGTCACCACTACCACCACTACTACCACTACGACCACCTCCAACACCATCACTCTCACTACTGATACCACTACCACCACCTCCACTACCACTACAGCCAACACTACCACTATCACTAGTGCCACTACTACCACCACCACCACCACCACCACCACCACTACCACAACTACTACCACTACCATCACAGCCAACACCATCACTCTCACTACTGATACCACTACCACCACCTCCACTACCACTACAGCCAACACTACCACTATCACTACTGCCACTACTACCACCACCACCACCACCACTACCACAACTACTACCACTACCATCACAGCCAACACCATCACTATCACTACTAATACCACTGCCACTACCACAACTACCACTACAGCCAACACTACCACTATCACCACTGCCACCACTACCACCACCACCACTACCACCATTACTACCACTACCACCACAGCCAACACCATCACTATCACTACTGATACCACTACAACTACCACCACTACTACTACTGCCACCACTACCACCACCACCACTGCCACCACTACTACCACTACCACCACAGCCAACACCATCACTATCATTACTGATACTACTACCACCACTACCACTACCACTACAGCCAACACTACCACTATCACTACTGCCACCACTGCCACCACTACCACCACCACAGCCAACACCATCACTATCATTACTGATACTACTACCACCACTACCACTACCACTACAGCCAACACTACCACTATCACTACTGCCACCACTGCCACCACTACCACCACCACAGCCAACACCATCACTATCACTACTGATACCACTACAACCACCACCACTACCACTACAGCCAACACTACCACTATCACTACTGCCACCACTACCACCACCACCACTACTACCACTACCACCACAGCCAACACCATCACTATCACTACTGATACCACTACCACCACCACCACTACTACCACTACCACCACAGCCAACACCATCACTATCACTACTGATACCACTACAACCACCACCACTACCACTACAGCCAACACTACCACTATCACTACTGCCACCACTACCACCACCACCACTACTACCACTACCACCACAGCCAACACCATCACTATCACTACTGATACCACTACCACCACCACCACTACTACCACTACCACCACAGCCAACACCATCACTATCACTACTGATACCACTACAACCACCACCACTACCACTACAGCCAACACTACCACTATCACTACTGCCACCACTACCACCACCACCACTACTACCACTACCACCACAGCCAACACCATCACTCTCACTACTGATACCACTACCACCACCACCACTACCACTACAGCCAACACTACCACTATCACTACTGCCACCACTACCACCACTATCACTACTGCCACCACTACCACCACCACCACTACAGCCAACACTACCACTATCACTACTGCCACCACTACCACCATCACCACTACCACCACTACTACCACTACCACTACAGCCAACACTACCACTATCACTACTGCCACAACTATCATCACTACTACCACCACAGCCAACACCATCACTACCACCACTACCACCACAGTTAACACCACCACTACCACTACTACCACCACTGCACCACTACCACCACAGCCACCACTACCACTACTACCCACACTACCACTACTACCACCACTGCACCACTACCACCACATTTAACACCACCACTACCACTACTACCACCACAGCCACCACTTCCATGTGTATTTTTCTTCTATTACGGTTAATGTCTGATATTGATGACTGTAACAGCTTAAATAGAGTGGGAATTGGGAATTCGGGCATTCCGCGTTAATACAATAACACTGTTGCACACACATTCATATTCATAACCACACATGCCCTCCTCCCTACATACACACACACACGCAAGCAAACACACATATATATATATACACTTGTGCTTATATATGTTTGTAAGTGTATGTGTGATTATGTGTGAGCGCGTGTGTGTTTGTGTGTAAATATATATGTATATATAGATAGATGTCAGTTTGTTTATGTGTAAGTATTTATACATACACACACACAAATACACACAGATACACGCAGACACACACATGCACATATATATATATATCTGTGTGTGTGTGTATATACATTAATATATGTATGTGCATGTATAAATATTTACACAAACAGACACACCTGATTTATAAAAGCGATCGATTCAAGCGCTGTACTTATACATTCGATTTTTTTGTGTGTTTTAATTGTATGTATGTTTACTTTTAAAAGAAATAAAGATCTTCATAAAAGCTTCGCATATTTCATTTGTATATTATGAATTATGGGATAAAAATCCGACCAATTTACTTTATATATTTTTTATCCCCCTTTCTTTCAATCTCACACGAAGCACCATTTCTATATACTTTGTTTTAATGGCATCGATATGAATCCGATTGCATTTGTATTCATAACATGCAATATATTTCCATAATATACTAACTTAAAATACTTTAACACAAACATAGTAAAATAAACCAATTTCATCATGGTAGAGTCATAATAGCCATTAAGATACACACATACACTGTTTGATTCATATTTTAAGTCATTATTTTCATTTTGGAATAGTAACCTTTTGATAATAATTACCTTTCTTAGATACGTAGATACATACATATACATACATGCACACACACACATACACATATACATACACACATGTACATACATACAAACATACATATATATATACATACAAACAAACATACATACAAACACATGTACATACATACAAACATACATACGAAATTATAAAACCAGAAGAATATACATATAAACATACATACATACAAACACATGCACATACATACATACAAACACATGCACATACATACATACAAACACATGCACATACATACAAACACATGCACATACATATATACAAACACACATGCACATACATACGTACATACAAACATACATACATAAATACATACATACATATATACACACATGCACATACATACACACACATACATACACACATGCACATACATACATACATACATACATACATACATACATACATACATACATACATACATACATACATACATACGAGTTTTGTTTCCAAAGTAAGGGTACTGATGTTATATTTAAATGCATATAAGACATTCATGAAATTACAAGTTATCTCCTTCAAAACAGATCCGCAGTGGTTCCAACGTTCTTTTTCATTGGTCGCAGCAGTACCGGAAGTCATTTTCGTTGAATGTCCTTAGCTCGTCAGTTACAAGTTTTCCATAGTCCCAAAATAATTATTTCTACTTTTGGCACAAGGCCAGCAATTATCCCAATGCATTACTGGTACTTTATTTTATCGACCCCGTAAGGATGAAAGGCAATAATGACAATTCAACTTCGATTTCAACTTAGAAATCACACGGAGCTATATCTGGGCTGTAGGGAAGATGTGGAAGAGTGGGGATGTTTTTCTTCGTCAGAAATTCTCTAATTGAAAGTGTTGTGTGAGCAGGCGAGTTATTGTGCTCCAATATCCAATCTCCTGCAATGTCTTTTCGAACTCGCTGGACCCGTGTTCGAGATCGTTCCAAGACATCTGTGTAGAAGGTACAATTAACTTTCTGTCCTAGACGTAAAATTATTTGTGAACAATACCGCGGCTGTCGAAAAAATGATAGTCATCGTTTTCACTCTGGATAAGTTTATGCGTGCTTTTTTTCGTATGATGTGAATTTTTGGTGTGCCACTCCTCACTTGGCCATTTTGTCTTTGGATCATTCTCGAACACCAAAGATTCGATGAATTGGCAGTATCGGTAGAGGGTCGGACGCCATGCTTTCCAGCATAGTTACGTCCCTTTACGGTCTGAGTTCAAATCCTGTCGAAGTTAACTTTGCCTTTCATCCTTACCGAGTCGATAAAATAAAGTACCAGTAATGAACTGGGTATTTGCTGGCCTTGTGCCAAAAGTAGAAACAATTATTACTTTATCAAAGTTTGAGTCTTTTTAGCAAATCCTGATAAATTGTTTGGGTACTAATTTTGCACAAATTTGTTAATATTCTCTGAACTGCATTTTTATCCAAACCCGTTTCATCTGCATTCATCCTAACATTTAATCGGCGATATTTCGCCATCACCGTACACATGACTTTCACATTTTTTTCATTTGTTGATGAGATTGGCCTTTTAGAATAAGGTTCGTCTTCAACATTTTCTCGGCCCTCTTTGAAAGTTTTATGCCACTTAAGACCCTACTTCTCGATAGAGTGGCATCTCCATAAGCTTATGATAAACAATTAAATATTTCGCTGGCAGATTTGTTGAGTTTCACAGAAAATTTGATCGCGCGACGTTGTACAATATTTTTCAGCATCGCAAATGCCCCTGCAATAGACCAAACTATTGATGAGATTGTGATAGGAAAACTTCAGCATAAGAAAGCAGCAAGTGAAAGCTATTGCATCACAGGAAATAATTAATCGAAGTGTAAGCCGCCGTAGCACTCCACGCAGATAATACATATCCATCTTTATGTAGTTCGTTATCCATGAGTATGAACATATAGTATTTGATAGAATGACAGATCTAATTTCATTGTGTGATGTATTTCCCTATATTCTAATTGAGTTTCCGCAGTTATGTAACTCAGAATATATGGAAAACTCTTCATCAAACGTGGGTTATCAAATACAATGTTATACGTCTACGGTGATATTATTGCATACATCTCTCGTACACTCGCTCCTTGTTTATATAATAGTATTTTTTTAGTAGGAATTAATGGGCATGTTCAAAGTTCTATGTATGTGTTGTCGTCTGCTTTGTTTTTCTTCGGGAATTTGTGTGCTTGTGTTTCAGTTATCTGAGCTTGATTGATGGCTAAAAGTATAAACAGAATGCAATAAACGTTTAAGGTGGCTGGAGTGTAGCGATGACTTCCTTATTACTCAGCTAGCCTCCACTGACGAATAAGCAAGGAATCCATAAAGCATTGCCAATACAGGGATTATCTATCAAAAGAATGATTTAGTTAATAGTACTTATGGACAATATAGAATCATAATAAAATAATATAGAAATTTCGATAGAGAATAAAGACGTACAAAATTAGATAAAGATAATAATAAATTGATTAAGAAAATACAATGAAGAAATACAAGTGGTTTAATGCGTGGTTTTGTATACCTATGGTAAGGTTATGCGTATGCTTGTGTATGTACGTATCTGTTTGCGTGTATGTATTTATTTGTTCCTATTACTTCTGTATTGTATTTATTAGCTTTGTTCTTAACTCTGTAGCGGAGATTCATTCGGTCTCCTAGTTAGAATTTTAGTCTACGACTTCTGCTATACCATTTACGTGGTTTTGTCTTTGCACGCTATTGTTCTCCACGCTCCACATATGACTTATTATCTTCGTTTTTTCGTTCATTGCCAGAGAACGTCTCTGTGCACCACTTAGAGAACATTAGTCTACGACCTCTTTTATACCATAAACGTGGTTCTGTCCTTGCACGTAATTGTTTTTCACCGCTCCTATTAATGACGTATTATTCGTTTTTTCCCGTTCTTTGCCAGCGAACGTCACCATGAACCAAAGTATCGTCTTCCTGTCTTCCTCCGGTTGCAACGTTTTTTTAAATATCCAGTTCTGCGTTTACAGATTGACTTTGTTAGTTTCAGAAGATCCCGTTAAGGGTGAAAGCAGTGATTCTTTGCTTAAACTTTAATCTGTTATTTTAATAAATATTTGCTCTTCGGTTCTTATATATTTGATATATATTTTCCTTATCGAGCCCTCTCTGGATTTTAGTCTTCAATTTTATTATTATTACTATTATTATTATTATTATTATTACTATATATATATATATATATATATATATATATATATATATATAATGTAGGAGGTGAGTTTTATTGTAGTACAATAAAGCAATGCAGATATCGGATAAGTAGCACTCTACAGTTTGTAGGACTGGAGTATAAATAATATATAAGATCAAAAGATGGTTAAAAGAGTTCCATGTATTTTATTATGCGCATTTCAAAAACAAATATCATTATGCGATGACATTTGCGTTTTCGTCAGATAAAATAGGGAGACATGATATGAAGGTTAAAAAACACTTGTGAATAGTGCAGTTTTAAATCAACATATGTTGATTTAAAACTGTACTATATATATACACTGTATATATATATATATATATATATATATATATATATATATATATATATATATATATATATATATATATAACGAAGGAGTTGTGGTAAGGAACCTGATGGACCATAACGCACCAGAATACTCAATATTTAGGGTAGTAGAGTGGGTAATAGGAAAATGTATGACCCCGACGGCAGAGCTCAAGCCGTTTCGACGGCTATATAGCCTGAGCACTGCCGTCGGGGTCATACATTTTCCTATATATATATATATATACTTGGGGAGGGTCATATTGTTGTAATAATATTGCCAGAATTAATAACAGAACACACTCACTGTTTGGTTGGTTTTCGTTTCTGTATCTTTTATATCAGTTAATTTATTCGGTCCTCAATGTTTACCATTGACTGACCAACGGTCAAAAATACAGATATAATATAGACACAAACATATATATATAGTCTAACAAAGTTCTTTCGTTGCACATCTGCAACATCGTCAGTGGAATGTTTCCTCATGTTGTATTGTATGTCTACGCCATCTTTATTTAATCTGTTTATTTATTTATTTATTCATTTTTGTCTTTTTCTCTGCGCATGCGTTTGTGTGTGTGTATAGTGTTTGATGTGTGTTCGTGTTTGGGTGACTGCGTTTTGGTTACTGTATTCTATCTTAGTTCACTAGTGTGTGTTTATATGTGTTTGTTGTTATTGTGCTTGTGTATATATTTATTTATTTATTTATTTATATTTCTCTTAGGTCAGTATTGTTTGTTTGGGTGTTGTTGTTATTCCATTCATTTTTACTGTTTAGTTTTGGCCTTCTAAATTCTATTTCATTGGCCTCTCTGATTTGTCTATCTGCTGGGTCATTTCTATGTTTAGATATTATTTTAATTTCTATGTTGTCTATGTTACCGTCGTGTTGTTGTCTGGCGTGTTCGTATAGTACTGAACCGTTTTTTCGTCCTTTTAGTTCCCCCCAGTGTTGGTCTATCCTTTCACCTATGCTACGAGCTGTCTCGCCTATGTATGTTGTTGTCATGTTTCTGCAAGTACCCTCTGTGCATCTTATGCTATAGACTACGTTTCTAGTTTTACAGTTTATCCGGGGGTTTACCTTACATATGATACATTTCCTATTAGTACAGTGGGTTTTCTTAAAAGGGTAGGTTTTGCTGATCAGGGATTTTATGGTGGTTCCTGGCTTTTCTACCACCTTAATCTTTAAGTGGGTCTTTCTCAGGGCCTTTCTACACTGGTTAGCTAATTTCCCTCCAGGGGTAACATCCACGAACATGACACTCTGGTATCTCTGGTATTTCTGGTTGTCGTACCATGAGGTGGCTTTCCCTATCTTATGTTTAGTCCTATCTAAGCTATTCCATGATTTTCTCCTGTATAATGGGCAAATTCCTTTCATTTCCAGTTCTATGAGGGTCTTATACTTCTCCGTGGCTCCTTCGTATACTCTGACTCTGTCTCTTTGGTTGTAGCCAGAGAACTGCATGCGGTTGATGAAGTGTTGGATGTGTCTTTCCAATTCTGTTGGATCGCACATGCGGGACACGTTCTTCATCACTCGTACCAAGTCTGCGATCAGAATATTAAACTTAGCACTACTGGACATTGCTGAGTTTTTGAGTATCAGGTATTTGGAGGCCATGGGTTTAGCGTAGTGTGGGTGGAGAATTTGGGCTCTCTCGTCTATAGTGTTAGTCCAGAGTTCCGTGTCTAATATAGGTAGTCTATTGTTAGGGTGTTTGGAAGGGTAGTCGATAGTTACAGTTATACTCTGGTGTATGGAATTAGCTATCTCCTGGATGCTTTCCATTATGCTACATTCTAAATCATACTTGTTAGTACTCTCTTGTGGGGGTGTCCTTATTACTATATTGATGTCGTCTACGTAACGAGAGTACATGATGAGGTCTATGGAGCTCTCATCAAGGATATCTTTGAGTCTCCTTTCCCACAATACCATAAAAATGTTGGCAACGTCACCAGCTATGCTGACGCCAATGACTGCTCCCTTATTTTGAGTGTAGATCTTCTCGTTGAATTTGAATATGTGGCCCTTTATGGTAGTTTTAATACTAGCCCCTATTGCATGTGCGACTATTTTTCTTACCTGATCATTGTTTTAGGGGGTCCGTATGGCTTTGGTCCACCCAATCCACCTTCCCATGGGAGTCTTTTTTGCCATTGAGGTTATGGTGGGGGATCTATTTCTTATGGGTCTACTGGGGCAGAAACGGCTAAGATCATGGCTATCTAGGTAGTCAGTGTCGTAGATAAGTCTAAGTAGGAGGCCCAGTTCGTCTGTGTCGACGTTGCAGAACTCCACCTCACTCTCACTGATCATCTCCACACATTTTTCCACAGCAAAATCAATGTTAATGGATGGGTACAGTGATACCACATCCATACTGCCTATTATGCAGTTGGATAGGTTCCTGTTTTTGTTGCACTCACTGATTCTGCTGAGGAGGTCCTCTGTACTGTCACATACATCTGGATACATCTTGATTATGGGGCGTATAACCATTGAGAGGAAGTAGGAGATCCTGAAGTTGCTAGCTATATTGGCTCCGCATACAGGTCTTGTTGGCAGTCCTGTTGTCGGGTCGTCGACTGTCTTATGGTCTTTGCGGATCCCATACAAGGGTGGTATGTCATTGTTAGACGCCTGGAAGTTGTTGGCAGTGCGTCTGCTTGGCTTTAGGATGTCGGTCCACATCATCATGTGAGCGTTGAGGATTTTCTCTCTCCCCTCATGTATTTGCTGTGTAATTTCGCTGGTGTTGGTGATGTGGGGTTGCATAGCCTTGATGTAGTTCGGCATGCTGTCTATTGACATCCTACCAGACTTATCCGTGGGTAGACATACTACCTCACAATCCCTTGTGCGCTGGTTGAAGCTAACTAAGCCTTCTACGGGTGTCCTCCCAAGTTATTGGACCTCTGGTCTGCTTTGTCTCTTAGTATATCGGTCTACTATTTGTCTAATCTTATTTCTAGCTATGATGAACTGTACCTCTGTCTCGTCATCTATTTCATATCAAAAACCTCGCAAAACTAATATATATATATATATGTATATATATATAAATGGAAAAGAATGAAACGAAATTTCATTTCTCACTCTTAGTACGGCTGATACCTAACTATAAGTATGTATACGTACATACATAAATGTGTACAGACGTACAGTAGTATGTATATATATACATACATGCACACATATATATACGTACGTATGGGTTTACCGAACATTTATTATAATGTTCGGTTTGTTTGTAAACAAACAGCCCGTATTACGCCGTACAGTGCTCGTCAACCATCGTCGCCCTTTTGTTCAACACTGACACAGGAAAGATGTACTAATTTCAAGCTTATTAGCTATCGTCAGCATCGTATACCTTTCTGTCAGATGTTCAAAGATGTCATTGTGGTACTATCTACCTATGAGGCATGATGTAGTGGCCACAACACTGTACAATGCAGTTCGTAAAAAAGTTAGCCCGATAACAAACACTGTACAATGCAGTTCGTAAAAAGGTTAGCCCGATAAAAAAACACATTAAAAGCTAGAGCAATGTGGAAGACATCCACATACATAATATGAAAGAGTACTGGTGGATGTTCCAGTAAAAACTCCAATAAAATGCAGGCATAACAGACCAGATATTATGATATGGGATAGGGAGAAGAAAGCATGCACAGTAGTGGAAATTAGCTGCCCAGCAGATGCCAATATAATATCAAAGATTAGCGAAAAGGAGAATATTTATGCAGAACTGAAATCTGCAGATACTCCACCCTGATTACACCTTCAGATTTATGCCTGTGATTATTGGGGCACTGAGGTATGTTAGCAACTGCCTCAATACAAATCTTGAGAAGCTAGGTTTCACAGGAACAGAAAGATCACAACTAGTTAGGAAATTACAAGTACAATCCAGTAAAATATGTAAAACATTCCAAAGATTTTGCATCTAATAACTGCATATACACATGTACAGATACAAAGCATATACACATGCACACATACAACTCAAAATATACACATCCACACATACGATAATATCCATATCTACACATGCATGCATACATACATAATCTACCTAGTTGATGTTGTGTAAATTCCAATGAGAGAGCCTTGTGTCTATGTTAGAAACCAACCCTCTCTCTATGGGGAAAAAATTCGTGACATTATAAAACCAGAAGAACATACATACATACATACATACATACATACATACATACATACATACATACATACATACATACATACATACATACATACATACATACATGCATACATGATGGCTGCCGCCTCCTTATCGAGTATGTCCATTGCATGATATAACATTATTAATAAATTTGCCTTTCATCCTTATGGGGTCGATAAAATAAAGTACCAGTAATACACTGGAATAATTGCTGGCCTTGTGCCAAAAGAAGAAACAATTATTAATAATTATCAATTAATGCTATTGAGCAATACCTGTGCGTGAAGATTTTTTTAAAGTGAGGAAAGACTGCACTGAGGCAATCCCACTCTCTGAGCGACAGTCGCTATAACCCGAAAAGAAGAAAAGATCAACATCATCGGTAACTACTGAGCTGCAGGTTTTATGTCGGAGTTTCCTGAGTTGCCTTCTCCTAAAAGAATACCCCGACAAAGGGTAGGAGTCCTTCACTCCCAGTGGTTTAATCGTGCGATCGGGTATCTAGCCCGATTATTTCTATGTCCGCGCAAATATACACACATATGTATACATGTATATACATACATACATACATACATACATACATACATACATACATACATACATACATACATACATACATACATATATGCATATGTATATGCATATGTATATACATATTTACACATTTTTGGATGGTTGTTGACTCTTATGAGTTCTTCCGCCCTTTGTCAAGTTTTGTTTTTGTCCTGCAGGGTATCCAACATCACCCTCCTCACCAAGTAAACTCGGTGGGGTTGCCGGTTTAATCGCCGACGACCCGACCATGCGACAGGTTGTACTGGGTTACATGTTACCAGTAGCACTCAAGAGTGACACAACATACATACATACATATATATTCATATATAAATATTTATAACGACTGAGATGAATAGATAGATTGCCTTACAACACTCATACACACAGAAAAATACACAAAACACATAATAGACACATTGTACGGTAATCCACAATAGGAAAATCGCGCATAGCATCAATACAGTAGACCGATCTAGATCCTCATATAATCACACATGCTCACATTTCTATACATATATATAACCACAGATATATACTTTCACATGCTCACACTTCAATACATATATATAATCACACATGCTCA
>CAXHJY010000692.1:25000-35000 GCA_964016885.1 Eledone cirrhosa
CTTTGATTTTAAGTATTATAATGCTATATAGCAGACACAAGGTGAACAACTTTGCGGAAGAGTATAGTATACTAACAAACAACCTGTTCCGGACTTGTAAATCGGAGGAGAACTTTCTATATAAGTCTTGGATTCAATCTGAGGTAATCACAGTTAGTAAGGTACTCTATACATTAGTAGAGTGCAAACATTAAGTTGAATATAGAAATGGCTTCTACGGCACTAGAACTGTTTTATTCAAAAGAAATCATCAGGAAAGCTATTCTGGTGATTTCTTTTCAATGGAACAGTCCCAGTCCTATATTAATCGTGATATATATATATATATATATATATATATATATATATATATATATATATATATATATATATATATATATATATATATATATATACATTTAAAGAAACCACTGGGACACAGTTAAAAAATAGCCCTGCTAGCTTAGAGCCCACTTCCAGTGCTAAACATTGTCGATTCATCAACACAAGCCAAACACTATATTCTATACTAGCAGTGGTACTCGGCGTTGCACGGGATAAGGTATCTTGATCGCGGGCCGCCAACAGACCTAATCGTGGAAAAACTGCATGCCTGGACAATATGTAAAGAAAATATACCCTGATGGCTGGATAATCTTTGAGATTTTCCTCAATGAAGCAGGAAAAATGCAGGTTTTCACCTAGGGGATCAAGAAAATTATTTTTTTATGTGCATAATATGCCTTAAAATTTCGGGAAAATTAGCTAGACGTAACGCCTCAAAAAAGCCGTAAAAAGCTGAAAAAATGAAGTTTTTCACCTAATACGGCCCTGGGCTATAAAAAAGTTGGATTTTCTTTGCTCACAGTATGAAGAAGAGACTGACTAATACATAGTTACAATTTCAAGGAAATCAGTTTGACGTAACGCCTCGAAAAACCCCGAAAAACCTGAAAAAACGCAGTTTTTCACCTAATGCGGGCGCTAGGGGATCAAAAAGTTGAACTTTATGTGCATAACACTCCCTGAAACATAAGTATTACACATGTAAAGTTTGAAAAAGGTCGGTTGGGTACTTCTCGAGTTTTAGGGATTCAAACTCACACACACACACACACACAGATATCCCCAGGGAAGTGACGTAATGCAGACAGTCAGGCATACAGACAGATATTATAAGGGCGCGACGTTATATGTATGTATCTATCTAAAAAGAGAAAGACTAGGAATTATAGAGAGAGATCGCTAAATCGCCTAATGCGGTCAGTAGGGCATTGAAAATTTGAAATTTCTTTTGCTCAGAACACTCCCTGAAACATAAGTATTACATGTGTAAAGTTTGAAAACAGTCGGTTGGGTGCTTCTCGAGGGATTCAAACTCACACACACAGACAGACATCCTCAGTTTTATATATATAGATGTACATCACACAGCCCGTACAATAAGCATCCACTAAAATAACTCAATTCATATAACCCATACACTACACAACAGAACAAATAACATGAGAAACAGCAAGCTAAACATTATAAATAAGTAAATCTGATGCGATACACTATATATTCCTTAAAAAAAAACACATGGTGCCGCACAACTCTCAGATATACAAAGGTACATTTGGTGATTCAGTAGAACCTACCATGAAATTGTTGAAATAATTATTTCTAATTGTGGCACAAAGCCAACAAATTGTGGGGAGGTGAAAGTCGATTACCTCAAACCAGTATGTGACTGGTACTTTATTTTATAGACCTCGGAAGGAAGGAAGACAATGTTGACCGTAGCAAGATTTGAAATCAGAACGTAAAAAGATATAATTACCGAAATTTCTGTCGATTCTTCCATCTATTCCTATAAATAGTAAAACTGGTTTTAAAATTAAGCTATTGGCTAAAACAAAATTGGATTACTGTTGATTATGTCGAACCCAACACTAACTGGTATTTTATGTTATCAATATCTGAAGGATGAAAAGTAAAGTTGAGTGTAGTAAGATTTGAGCTCAGAATGTAAAGATATGTAAGAGATATTCTCGAGAGATCTAACGATTCTATCAGCCACATTTAAAACCAATCAGTCGATCTTACCATTCATCATTCCAGTGTCGAGAAAAGACACACACCAGTAGAATACTGACATTGATTAACTTGACTAAGCCTTATCCCACAAACTTTCAATCTTCTGGGATCAATAAAATAAAGTACCAGTCAAGTACTAAATAATGTACCAGTCAAGTACTAAAACGTCTAAAGTCTGTCTCAACTCTGGAGGCTCATTAGGCCGGTTTCTGATAAGCGACTGAGAGTACAAGACTGCCCCTGGATAGGACGCCAGTCCAAAGCAACGTTAGACCTCCAGCTATTGTTGGTACTCATGTTCAGCTAAGTGTACTTTAACAACGTGAAATGGAATGTTTTGCTCAAAAACACAACTCACAAACTGGTCCGGGAATCGAACCCACGACATTATGATCGACTAAACCAATACCATAACCACTAGGTCACACACCTTCACACTGAAGTATCGGGGTACATTTAACCGACTTTCCACTCCGATCAAATTGCTGGCCTTGTGCTTAAATTAGAAACCATTACTATTATTGATGGTGATGGTGGTGGTGGTGGTGGTGGTGGTGGTAATATCATCATCATCATCCTCATCGTGTTGGAAATCAATATGTTAATGTTAAGACTCTCCCTCCTACTACTCCTCCTCTTCATTGTTATCACAACCATTATTACCATTATTATTAACTTTATTGTTTTTTATTATTCCCGAAATAGAAAACAGCATTTAATGAAAAGTAGAAAAATTATAATATTCCTGCCTGTGTGTGTTTTATATTTTATTTACGATTAAGTGTATATCGAGCATAGTTTTAAAAGATATGTACATCGTACCAGAAAGAGGGGAAGAGAGAGGAAGGGAAGAGAAGAGAGATAAGAAGAGCGAGAATGAGAGAACACAGTGAATAGAAATTAAATACAAAAAGAAGTATCTAGAAAAGTATAGATAGGAGGACATGCCTAATTGAAGAATTAGCTGAGATGAGAAGGATCGAACACATTCTACGATAGTTTCACTTAAAAGCAAAAAGGATACTCGTTTCCGGTCCGACATGTTTGGTTATCGGAAACACCAACATGGCGAGCAATAACAATCGCTGCTGCACCGGAAGCCACCTCTATTGGGCAATTCATCGCTGGGAAATTGGGTGAAATGGAGGCTGTTGAGATAAGATCGGGAATCAGAAGCATAAAATAGTTTTGTCAGCCTCTCAGTTTCTCTAATTCTATCTCTTTCCACCTCTCTCTTTCTCTCTCCCCCCTCTCTCTCTCTCTCCCTCTCTTTCTCTCTCCCTCTTTTAAATGCAATTGCTTTTTGCTCTTATATCAAGGTATACATGTATGTATGTATGAATGTGTGTATAGATCTGTATACATGTATATATATATATATATATATGTGTGTGTGCATGTGTGGGGATGATATATATGCGGGTGTATATGTATTTGTGTAAAGTAGATTTTCGTGACAAAGCGGCATAGACATAATTTGCATAAGAATCATGTGCATGTGCATATGCGCGTGTATGCGTGTTAGTGTGTGTGTGTGTGTGTGTGTGTGTGTGTGTGTGTGTGTGTGTGTGTGTGTGTGTGTGTGTGTGTGTGTGTGTGTGTGTGTGTGTGTGTGTGTGTGTGTGTGTGTGTGTGTGTGTGTGTGTGTGTGTGTGTGTGTTTGAATGTTTGCGACTTACATATGTTGGAGCGAGTGTAATTTATTCTTGCAATATGCCTCGGAGAGCTTTAACCCAATCATGAATAAACATGACACTGTTCCTACAGAGAGAGAGACGTGAGGGCCTAAATTTATGGATATGTGACTGCGTCGAAGAATACGTGCTTGCGCACAGATTTGAGCGAATATAAACGAATATTTGTACAATAATTTCATGAATATAAGTAAAAGTCTGCTGTCTACTCGTAACAACACGCGTCTCTATAAACGCGTTCATCTATAACTACCTATTTATGTATCTATGAGTTACTATTTATGTATGTATCTGTCTGTCTGTCTCCTCTCTCTTAATATATATATATATATATATATAGAGAGAGAGAGAGAGAGAGAGAGAGAGAGATACGCACACATTTCTTTTTTCTCTCCCTATATAGATATATATAGATATAGATATATATATGCATATATATATTATGTACGTATGTATATATATATATATATATATATATATATATATATATATATATATATATATATATATATATTATGTACGTATATATATATATATATATATATATATATATATATATATATATATATATATGTAAGCATGTATATATATATATATATATGTGTGTGTGTGTGTATGTATGTATATATAATATACGTATACATATATAGATATATAAACATACACAGATATGTAAACTGTCTATTTGGTAGTATCCGTTATGTATGACTATTCATTTGTCTATTTACCCTTCTATATTTATTTCTCTTTCAATCTATTTATCAAACCACCCATTGATCAATATATATGCCCGTAAATACAAACGTTCTTGTGTATGTGTGTTCATATATATATATATATATATATGTGTGTGTGTGTGTGTGTGTGTGTGTATACGTATGTGTGAGTGTGTGATGGGAATGGGGTTAGGCACATTACTTAAAATATGAATATATAAAGAATTAACCATTTGGAAAAAAATAATAGACCCACTAAAATACAGTAAAAAAATATGAATCTGGCTAGACAGATATGGAGACAGGTCAGCATATTGACAGATAGAATTAGAGACTAGCACTACAGAGAAAACAGCCGTGTAGATAAATAATATCGAGAAAACAAAAGACTGTACACACATCTGACTTAGACACCTGGGTGAATCTAGTCAAAATTTGTTATCTTTATTCAGTGTTTCTAAGGTATCCTTTAAAAGTTCGGACACATACAGGTCATGCTAAACAGAATAGCGGCTAATATCAACGGATATTGGTATTTCGGTAGTGTATAAATAATTTCTAGTAAGACCATCCGTTGAATGGTAATTTTGGATGTATCATATTTTTGTAGCGGAAGTAATTGCAGAGATAGTTTATTGTTGCTGTTGCTGTTGTTATTGTTATTGTCGTTGTTGTTGTTGGTGGTGGTGTGGTGGTGGTGTTTTATGGTGGGTTAGTGTGCATTGCCAAAATTGATAAGAAATCGGACAAAATGTTTTACATTTTAACTTTAAATACCCCTGGAAAAAGTTTAATAAAATGAATACCTGTCAGAGCTTGTGGTCTATTATAGCCATTGTAAAATCCCCCCAAATGGTGCGTAAATTAGAAACCAACAGTATCGGTAGAGGGTCGGACACCATGCTTTGCAGCAAAGAGTTACGGCCCTTTATGATCTGAGTTCAAATCCCGCCGAGGTTAACTTTGCCTTTCATCCTTACGGGGTCGATAAAATAAAGTACCAGTAATACACTGGATAATTGCTGGCATTGTGCCAAAAGTAGAAACAATTATTAAGGAACAGTCAGTAGACTGGCACATTGTGTTGGGCCCCTAACTCAGAGTTCCGCAGATCGAAACTGCGTTCTGCTCTTCTGATGTAATTTAATGCTACAAAAAATTATTATTAGGGAACAGGGTGACAGACGATTACAATAAAAATAGAAAGGATGGTGAAAAAAGGAGCAACAATAATGGTCTGTTTAGTTTATTCTATGAATTGGAGGACAAAAACCGACGTAATATATGGATAGACGATAAGAGATTTCTACTGAGAGCACCCGAAAAATAGACTTTTAGTTTTAACAACGAGATCAATATAAGAATGCAGATATGAAGATGTTTGTTCTCATCGATGAACCGACTGAAAAATTGCTTACGGACGATATTTGTGATACCAATGTGTGGTGGTGAATGCAAATATGGAGTGTTCTAACTCTAAATATCTAGTGGGTTTTCTTCCGTGTGTGGGTGGGTAACCCTACATTTTTTGCATGTTTTATATTTTATCTTGCGATGTTTTTTTTCATAATTTTATATTTAGTTCGTTTTATCATATTTTAAACCGTCAGTTGCATGACGCCATTGCTCCTACCCTCGATTCTATATAACCATGTATATCCAGCTCCACATATGATGTACCCGTAAGGTTTATAACGTTTGTTGTAATATGTATGCGAGCCCCTCTAGCCAATTCGATAAGTACCAGTAAAGAACTGGTGTCGATTTAATCGACTTTCCATTGCCTTTAAATTGCTGGCCTAGTGCCTATACCAGAAACCATTATTACTATTAGCGGTGGATTGGCAGTATCGGTAGAGAGTCGGACACTATGCTTTGAAACATAGAGTTACGTCCCTTTATGATCTGAGTTCAAATCCCGCCGAGGTTAACTTTGCCTTTCATCCTTACGGAGGTCGATAAAATAAAGTACCAGTAATGTACTGAGTAATTGCTGGCTTTGTGCCAAAAATAGAAACAATTATTACTATTAGCAGTGAAAGGTGGGTGTATGTGGCGAGAATGGCCCGTCTGTGTGGGCCTACTCTGGTCATGCGCCTGTAGGTAGGTGAATTTGAGGAGGAGAGGGGGTGCCCTTCCCGGGTACTCTCAAAGCGTCGGGTCGTTCAGGATTGGTGGGGTACCTGAGCGAACCCTGGGTGGTCATCCCCCCCCCCCTATTGGGGAATTTTTCTTGTATTTTTCTTGTTACTTTGTTATTGTTATTCATATTGTTTACTCGATTTTTCTGTAAAACCCCCACTGTCCCAGTCTTTTGTATTGTCCCCTATATGTCGGCCCTTGTGGCCAATAAATGAAGGTGGATTGGCAGTATCGGTAGAGGGTCGGACGCCATGCTTTGCAGCAAAGACTTACGGCCCTTTATGGTCTGAGTTCAAATCACGCTGAGGTTAACTTTGCCTTTCATCCTTACAGGGTCGATAAAATAAAGTACCAGTAATGCACTGGTTAATTGCTGGCCTTGTGCCAAAAGTAGAAACAATTATTACTATTAGCAGTCGTAGGGATAGTGTTAGTAGTAGTAGTAGTAGTAGTAGTAGTAGTAGTAGTAGTAGTAGTAGTAGTAGTAGTAGTATCAGCAGCAGCAGCAGTAGTAGTAGTAGAAGTAGTAGTAGTAGTAGTAGTAGTAGTAGTAGTAGTAGTAGTAGTAGTAGTGTGCGTAAAAATATATATATATGCATCCATGTATATGTTTGTGTGTGTGTGTGTCTGTGTGTGCTGTAAATGTTTTGTTATTTGTTTTTGTTGTTTTTTCCGACAGTGTATTAATGACCAATTTAAGAGAGTGCTACGCAAAAGGTCAATGATCGAAAATCTAAGGATAGTGTGCTTCAATGCACTTCTCATAGCTAATAGCGATTAATGAAAGAATTATTCGCAATGGCTGCTTACTTTGCTCTCTGAATAATATTCCTGCATAAAATTGAACGATGAAATAACTAGTCAACATCGAGATCGCAATAAAATTGAAATTTTTATTTCAATTCTTATCGCTTTTGTGTGTGTTGCTTTAGTTGCTATTCATTCTATTGATGGCGGGGAAAGACATGACTATGATGACGATGAGAATGATAGTAAAGATTTTTATTTTTAATCACATGGCCATTAATATGTGGGCGGGGAAATTCGATTATATCGACCCAGTAATTTACTGGTACTTTATTTTATCGGCCCTGCAATAATGAAAGGCAACGTTGACTTCAGCGGGATTTGAAACCAGAGCATAGAAGGCCGTAATGAAATACTGCAACGCTCTAGCGATTCTGCTCTAACGATTCCGCCTTTATAATATTTTTTTTTATTTAGGCACATGGCCAGAAATTTCTGGGATGGGGAAAGTTGTTTATATTGAGCCCAGTTCTTGAGTGGTACTTTATTTTATCGACCCCGGAAGGATAAAAGGCAAAGTTGTTCTCGGTGTTATTTGAATCAAGAACGTAAAGACCCGAAAGAAATACCTCAAAATATTTCTTCGATGCTTCAAATAAGTCTGCCAATCCTTTCTCATATAGAGACAAAGCTTGAAATTTATTTCTAAGAGGTGGGACATAATCAATTATATCGCCCTTGTTTGTTTGATACTTATTTTATGAGCCCCCAAAACGTATGAAAGACTAAGGTTTCCCACATTTGGACTGAACTTGAGACTTAATGACTGTGCAGCGAACATCTTCACCATTCTGTTATGCTTCGTTCACACATTTTGTCCGTCGCTCTAACGACTCTACCAATTGACCACCTTTGTAACTAAACACATGTCTCTACTGCTTAGATATTTTTACCAGAAAGTAAGCTTGGCATTGCTTTTTATTATGATGACTCTCCTCAGGGTGGTGCATTGGCAGAATCGGTAGAGTGTCGGACAAAATGCTTTGCAGTATTTAGCTATGGCTCTTTTCATTCTGAATTCAAATCATGCCGAGGTTAGCTTTGCCTTTCTTCCGCACGGGGTCGATAAAACAAAGTACCAATAGCGCATTGGGGTCGATTTGATCGACTTTCTTCTCCCCCAAATTGTTGGCCTTGTCCCTAAATCAGAAACCATTACGATCACGTTCCTATTATTCTATCTAACACCTTATATCACGAGAAAGCTGGACCATGTAATTAAGGTGTTGCCATAGTTGTTATTGTTATTGTTTGACCACCGGTCAACTTTCATCGGCGGATTTATGATCAAAAACACTCCAGCTTTGACCACACTTTCCGTATTTTTTGTATACCCAAGTTTATTTTATATATTCTTTCTTTTTAAGACGGGTAGTTTGATGAATATTTAATTAGCATTTCTAGCAAGTAAAGTAGCTATGTAGAAGTTCGGTTGTTGGTCGGTTGTATAATAGCATTTCTTGTTATTGTTGTTATGCGTAGTTAAAACGCCAGATTCGCCTCCCCACCGAACCAAGTATATAAATTTCGTATATGTTATACATGTAGCGAGTGAAAGAAACTATATTTTACTTTTCTCGGATCTTTGAGTTTCTCCAGAGTTCAACGCTGATAATTAAAAGAGAGGGGGGAGATGCAAAGAAGTAAAGCGAGATACAAAGAGAATTATTGTGTGAGAAAGGGGGCTGAGAAAGAGGTGATGTTTGATCATCTAAAGCATCGAAACAACGACCACTCGCTCATCATGTTGTGTATACCAGGTCTCCTGCCCATTCACTAGTAAAGTATGACTACTTTTCCTTCTCATAGTGGTACCGATTTTTCAAGGAATTGGTAAAAGAAGCAAAGATTGAATTGATGCTAAAAATGCATCCGCTACTATTGCCAGTAACAATCGTTATAGTGTGTGAAATGTGGCTTGAAGTAGATGAGCTTGATGTTGAGGAGGTTCTTGTGAGAGCATGTGTGAAGCGGTGCGCGTGTGGACGTACGGGCGTGCGCCTGAAACGCCTGTAAGACAGTAGTGAGGCAGCAATGAGGCGGCAGCTAAGAGATTGCAAATCGGCTGAGAGGTGATTGCGAGGCAACTGGAAGGCGGTGATAACAACTGCATTGGCAGGCTGTTAACTGAATATGTTTCAGCAACGTTCAACGAAATCTCTTTAGCAATTGACTTTAAATGACAAGCGTCTTCAATTTCTTTTTCTTGTATTTTGTTTTTCAATTATATCTTTTCCCTTTCTCTTCTACGTCGTTATCTATCTCTCTCTCTCTCTCTCTCTCTCTTTCTATATATATATATATATATATATATATATATATATATATATATATATATTATCTATCTTCCTATCTATCTGTCTACTTGTCTATCAATCTAGCTCTCTCCCACTCTTTCTCTCTCTCTCTCTCTCTCTCTCTCTCTCTCTCTCTCTCTCTCAATATGTCAGTCAAGCTGCTCAATATCCAGGCGATAAGAGCGAGCTAAGAGCTGCGAATACTTTTATTCGATTACTTTGTTTGTGGCGGGAATATTTGTGGCAGGGGACCGTTCTCGTGGGAATAGGGCATGACAAAACAGGA
>CAXHJY010000693.1:2500-73294 GCA_964016885.1 Eledone cirrhosa
AACACGGCACTCTCGGAACTTATATGGTCCTTAAAAGACAAAAATATTAACTATAACATCTCTTGTGGAAGGTTTGCTACACCTTTCCTTACCTGAATTCCTCCCTATCCAGAACATGTAATCTCTGCCCAGCCAAGAAATTTACCATTATATCTAATTTTAATTCTATAATAAATAGACGTACGGATTTATTTTCGCTCTGCTTGCATAAATCCCATAGAACATTCCATAAAGTATACAGCTAATATCTCAATACCAAAGTAGTTTAAAATCTTCTTTTCTCAAAGGCTTTTATACCTTTTACAAATATACCCATCTTTGTACCTTATTTCAGTATATTATATTATACAATTTACAAGGGCGGTGGATTGGCAGTATCGGTAGAGGGTCGGACGCCATGCTTTCCAGCATAGTTACGTCCCTTTACGATCTGAGTTCAAATCCCGCCGAGGTTGACTTTGCCTTTCATCCTTACGGGGTCGATAAAATAAAGTACCAGTAATGCACTGGGTAATTGCTGGCCTTGTGCCTAAAGTAGAAACAATTATATTATACAATTTACAATTTACTCACTCTATGTCGTTGTGATCCTCTATCTTTCTTCTTTTTATCCTTTTTCGTTTCTTCCTTTTTTCTTTTTTAATTTCTAATCTTTAATTTGTAACCTTTACTTCCCAATTACTTCTCAATTCATATTATTACTCACTACAGCATTTTCCATTTTCCATTTTTCCCCATAGAAACTATATATTTTTTAATATATAATAATATTACCATTAGAAAATTTTTGTAAACATATACTTTTTGACGTTAGATATTTTTTCTTCCTTAAATTCTCTTTTATCTTCTCTCCTTCCGTGCTTGTTTAAACCTACTATTTACTTTTACATATTACGATACATAAAAACAAACTTAAACCCTTAATAATTCCTCTAAGTTCATAATTCATTTATTCTTCTCCTTCTTTCACATTATATCCTTAAGGGCGGTGGATTGGCAGTATCAGTAGAGGGTCGGACGCCATGCTTTCCAGCGGAGTTACGTCCCTTTACGATCTGAGTTCAAATCCCGCCGAGGTTAACTTTGCCTTTCATCCTTACGGGGTCGATTAAATAAAGTACCAGTAATGTACTGGGTATTTGCTGGCCTTGATATCCTTAATATCATTATTTTTATTTTAATAATACATATTAATAAATTCTATTTTTTTTTCGCACATATTATTAAACCCTTCAATACATAAACATAAATTAATACTATTCCTAATTCCTTTTTCTTCAATCATAAACAACAACATCCATAAACCTCATTAACTTTTAATTTCAAAATCTTTTAAAATTATCTATTGTCTTCCAACGGTTTTTTAATTTCTCTCTGTGAGACAATGTTTTCTCAGTTGTAAAGCCTATTTCTCTCCCTCTATCACTAATTTCTCCTCCTCTCTCATCCTTCCTTCTTATACTCCTCCCCCACCATCCTTTATTTTCTTTCTTCCTCTTCCTTACTTTTTCCTACCCCCCACCCTCAAGTTTTCCCAATCTCATATATACATCTTACTTTATTTTTTCATATGTTGATTTAAAACTTCACTGCTCACAAATGTTTTTTAAGCTTCATATCATGTCTCCCTATTTTATCTGATGAGAACGCAGATATCATCCCATGATGATATTTGTTTATGAAATGCGCATAATAAAAGACTTGGAACTCTTTTAACCATTGTTGATCTTGTATATATATATATATATATATATATATATATATATATATATATATATATAAAAGGAAAAAATGAAACGAAATTTCATTTCTCACTCTTAGTACGGCTGTTACTTAAATATAAGTATGTATACGTACATACACATATGTATACAGTCGTACAGTAATATATATATATATATATATATATACATACATGCACACATATATATATATATATACGTATGGATTCACCGAACATTTATTATAATGCCTGGTGTGTTTGTAAACAAACATCCCGAATTAAGCCGTACAGTGTCTAGCAACCATCGTTGCTCATTTGTTCAACACTAACAAAGGAAAGCTGTACTAGTTTCAAGCTTATTAGCTATCGTCAGCAACGTATACCTTCCTGCCAGATGATTGAACGTCTGAAAGTATATACTTTCCTTATGCATATTAACGGCTGAGCAGCCCAATTTGCATAAACACTGTACGGCTTAATTCGGGATGTTTGTTTACAAACACACCGGGCATTATAATAAATGTTCGGTGAATCCATACGTACATATATATATGTGTGCATGTATGTATATATATATATATACATACTACTGTACGTATGTATACATATGTGTATGTACGTATACATACTTATATATATATATACACACACACACACACACACATATATATATATATATATATATATATATATATATATATATATATATATATATTAGAAAGTGAGGTTTTTTTTACAAAATGAAAAATAACCGAGGTGTCCTACACGAGTGAAAGTATAAAGAAAAAGAGATGAAATCGAAAATGAAACTGAAGTCTTTTTTTTTTTTTTTTTTTCTTTTAAATATATATATTTATTTGGGTCCTTTACCGGTTTCGCAGTTCTTCTGCTTTTCAAAAGGTGAGTTGAGATGGAGGGTCTGTGGTTTTTCTCACATCTGAGAAAAACCACAGACCCTCCATCTCAACTCACCTTTTGAAAAGCAGAAGAACTGCGAAACCGGTAAAGGACCCAAATAAATATATATATTTAAAAAAAAAAAAAAAAAAAAAAAAGACTTCAGTTTCATTTTCGATTTCATCTCTTTTTCTTTATATATATATATATATATATATATATATATATATATATATATATATATATATAAAGGTTTACATATATATATATATATGTTTATACACTAGATATGGCTTATACATATATATATATATGTTTATACACTAGATATGGCTTTCTATAATAATAGTACTAAACACTGTTTTTCTGGACCCCTTTAGAAATAACCTGCTACTATAATAGCCCTAATAACTTGTCTGTGACACTGTACTACTTTGACCCCTCTAACTAAATTTTGTCCGAACAACACCACTAGAAGAATCTACTTCCCAGCCAACCTTAGCACGCCTCATTAAGCTAGCTGCTGCCAAAACATTCTCTCTTCACAATCTCTACTAGTCTGACAGTCTTAAACCCTAAGACTCCCTCCACCTTACTCACTTCCCTCTTCCCCTTCTCTTCCTACCTCCTTCTTTATCTTTTATCTAGTGTATAAAATATTTTCATATCATTCTAATACAAAGGTCTGATGACATGGTGTATTGGCTTACAGTGTACTTTCGGTTTTTGATAATATTTGTGTATTATTCAAGTAGCGAGGTATAGGTAACTCATACACTATAGAAACAATTGTTACCTAATAAATTCTATATACCAGCATTTCCATTTCGTAAATTTTTTCTCCATATTTTCTCCGGATTTTAAAACACACTTTATTATACGTTGAGCAATCTCTGACGTCAGTTGACTACATCCAATACAACTACTTAGTAACATTGGAATACAAATTAACTAATTCTTCACACTCCTTTACAGTCGAGCAACCTATCAACCCGCGTCTTTGAAATGGAAAAACATCATTGTGGTATGTCCTTAAAAAACATACCAATTCAGGGTAAAAAGGATTACATTCTTGGTATGATACAAAGGACCAACGAATTTATTCGGCGGATTAGATGGAAGGCCTTCCACTTCGATAGGAAAAGGATTACACAAACTTCGGACACCAACAACGAGAAGTTTGGTTTCAAATCCTACAAAAACCCACCCTCTAACCCTCTTTTGGATTCTTTCGAACAGGACTTAATGAAAATGATAACCGGAATCAAATTTACAAACGGAAGGAAAAACGAACTGCAACGAGATATTAAAACTCTACTCAACAACCTAAGGAATACCAAAGGAATTATCATAAAGGCAGACAAAACTTCGAATCTATACACCCTGGATGTAGAAACATATAACAATTTTATACGTAAGGAAGTACAAAAAAAACAAACGCAACTACACTAACCAACATTAATAACGCAGCATGTGATATTGTTAGGAAACTGAAAATTGACGACAGAACGGTACCCCTATCCCCAGCTACACCGACTTTTAATCTGAAGGACCATAAGGATAACTTCGATACTAACCCTAAAATTAGATTAATATGTCCTTCAAAGTCCGATATAGGTAGGATTAGTAAGTACATATTAGATCGTATTATCCCCCAAGTTAAGGCTAAGGTAGATATTAAATTATGGGGTAATACTCATCAGGCAATAAGATGGTTCAATAACATTAGGGACAAAAACAAATCTTCTTTTATTCAATTCCATATAGATGAATACTATTCCTCTATTTCACCTGAAACCCTGCATAAGGCCCTCTCTTTCGCTAAGACTAACTCGGACCTCACAAACGAAGAAATTAATATTATACTTGAAGCTAGACGCACAGTAGTGCACTTTGAAAATAGTTATTGGTTCCGCAGGGATAGACCCTCAGAATTCGACATTACGATGGGTTCTAATGATTCGGCGGAGGTCACGGATTTGGTTGGGATCTATATAGCCCATAGACTCCAGAGCGAATTTACGGACCTCCACGGCGGAATATACCGCGACGATACACTTCTATTAGTCAAGAATATGAACAAACAAAACCTAGAAAGGCGACGTAAAAACATTAGGAAACTTTTCTTAGAACTAGGGCTTAATATTACCTTTGAACACAATCTAAAGGTGGTCAACTTCTTGGATGTCACCTTCAACCTTAATAACGGTAATATAGAGCCATTTCACAAACTTAATGAAAATCTTAAGTACGTTAATGTAAAATCGAACCATCCTCATTCCATTATTAAATCTATCCCTAAAAATATATCCATAAGGATCTCCCGACTGTCGTCTAATTTGCAGACGTTCAACGAGCATGCTGAATATTATAATGACGCACTTAGAAAAGCTGGTTACTGCGAGAAAATTGAATATCTAGACGATAACCACATAAGTACTATGAATAAAACACATCTAAGTCGAACTAGTATTGCACAACACACACACATCAATAGGCATACTAACAGGTGCAAACCAGCAAATAGAGTCAGACGTAGAGAGTACATATGGTATAACCCCGTGTACAATTCTTCTATTAGCACTAAGATTATCTCACAATTCTATACACTAATCAATAAACACTTTACAACTTCACATAAATACTATAAAATCTTTAACTCGCGTACCATTAGACTCTCATACTCCACTGCACCTAACATAGAACAACTAATTAGAAAACTCAACTCAGCAATACTGAATAAGTACATCCCTAGTGACTCAGCGCACCAGCATAGCAACATACAACGCAACCACAACCCCACCAAACTATCCAGGATTCTACTGCAAAACATAAAAATAGTTGTAACTGCTCCAAACCAGGTACGTACCCACTGAATAACCAGTGCCTAGCACGCAATATTGTCTACCGGTGTACAATAAATTCCGGGACCAACAAATGGTATTACGTCGGATGTACCGCAACTTCTTTCAAGGCTCGCCTATACCAACATCGATTTTCGATCAGGCACGAGAAAATGCGCTCCGTAACAACCCTCTCTGATAAAGCCTGGCAGCTTCGGAGGAACAATCAAGCGTTCTCCCTTGATTGGCAAATTATTGCAGCTGCGCCTGCATATCAGCAAAATCATCGATTCTGCAAGTTATGCAATTTAGAGATATACTGCATTTTAACGGAAGAATCTACTTCCCAGCCAACATTAGCACGCCTCATTAAGCTAACTGCTGCCAAAACATTCTCTCTTCACAATCTCTACTAGTCTGACAGTCTTAAACCCTAAGACTCCCTCCACCTTACTCACTTCCCTCTACCCCTTCTCTTCCTACCTCCTTCTTTATCTTTTATCTAGTGTATAAAATATTTTCATATCATTCTAATACAAAGGTCTGATGACATGGTGCGTTGGCTTACAGTGTACTTTCGGTTTTTGATAATATTTGTGTATTATTCAAGTAGCGAGGTATAGGTAACTCATACACTATAGAAACAATTGTTACCTAATAAATTCTATATACCAGCATTTCCATTTCGTAAATTTTTTCTCCATATATGTATATATATATATATATATATATATATATACATACATATACGTTGCAAAACACGTATATGTATGTATGTATGTATATATATATATATATATATATATATATATATATATATATATATATATATATATAGAATTAATAAATCTATATTCCAATGTTACTAAGTAGTCGCATTGGATGGAGTCAACCGACGTCGGAGATTGCTCAACATATAATAAAATATGCTTTAAAATCCGGAGAAAATATGAAGAAGAAATTTATGAAACGGAAATGCGGGTATAAAGAATTTGTTAGGTAACAATTGTTTCTATAGTGTATGGGTTACCTATACCTCGCTATTTGTATAATATAAAAATATTATCATAAATCGTAGGTACACTGTAAGAAAACACACCATGTCGTCAGACCTTTGTAGTAGAATGATATGAAAATATTTTATACACTAGATATAAGAGAAAGAAGGAGGTAGGAAGGGAAGAGGAAGAGGGAAGCGAGTAAGGGGGAGGGAGTCTTAGGATTTAAGACTGTCAGAGTAGTAGAGATTGTAAGGAGAAAATGTTTTGGCAGCAGTTAGCTTAATGAGGCGTGTTAGGGTTGGCGGGGGAAGTAAATTCTTCTAGTGGTGTTGTTTGGACAAAATTTAGTTAAAGGGGTCAAAGTAGTACAGAATTACGGACAAGTTATTGGGCTATTATAGTAGCAGGTTATTTCTAAAGGGTTCTAAAAAACAGTGTTTAATACTCTTATTATAGAAAGCCATATCGTGTGTATAAACATATAAAACAGAAATTTGCAAACGGTGGTGTAAAAGGGTAACATTACATGCATTTAAAAAAAAGAAAAAGTCGTTTTCAAACGATGGTTACAGTAAAGTGAACGTTCAATTTTGCTGTTCAAAAGTTTGTTTTCCGACGTTAAAATGCAGTATATTTCCATATTGCATAATTTACAGAATCGATGATTCTGCTATTATGCAGGCGCAAGAGTAATAATTTGCCAATCAAGGGAGAATGCTTGATTGTTCCTCCGAAGCTGCCAGGCTTTATCGGCGAGGGTTGTTACGGAGCGCATTTTCTCATGCCTGATCGAAGATCGATGTTAGTATAGGCGAGCTTTGAAAGATGTTGCGGTACATCCGACGTAATACCATTTGTTGGTTCCGGAATTTATATACATACACACACACACACACATATATATATATATATATATATATATATATATATATATATATATATATATATATATATATATATATATATATATATATATATATATATTTATATATATATATAGAGAGAGAGAGAGAGAAAGAGATAGATAGATAGATAATTTTCTTTTTATTTGCCACCAGGGCATCAAAAAGTGGGACAAGTACAATGGGGGGAGTTTACAAAACAGGGCGTCCTCAATAAGGAGGAGGCAATAACAATATATAAAAATAAAATAGAATATAACAAAAAATAAAATTTATAACAAAGTCGTCAATAGAGAGGAGGCGCCTTGGGGGGTCGCACACACCCCCGAAAAAAAGTGTGCAACCCTTTTCCTCGGGAGCACAGAGAAGGGGTGGTCCCTTGGTCTTTCATCTTCCTCACCTATAGTCTGATGTAGAGTGAAGGCCCATTCACACGGGCTATTCTCGCCACTTTCACCCATCTTTCATAAAAACGGCTGGGGTGCAGCACCTCTCTCTCCATCCTGATCCTTCTACCGAAAGGATATCGGAAGAAACGGACCACTTGTTGGCCAGAGAGAAAGGTGTCTGACCTCAGACCTTTCAGACGCGTCCACCATACAACCTCTTTCGCCATGGTGTGCCAGGCGCCCAGTTTTCTCGGTCTTTGCTTGACCCAGGATTGCAGCTCGGTGAGTGAGACGAGTCTGGGAAAGGCTCGCCTCACAAACGGGGCCCACACCGGTTGACCGGAGAGGAATACCTGAAGGTGCCGTAGCCTGAATGCGTGTTTACGTATCATTAGCCACGGCATCCCCAGCCCTCCTTTCGAAGGGTGTTGACAGCAGATGGATCTCCTCACAATAGGAGCCCGCTTCTTCCAAAGGAATTGGAAGAGTGCGCGCTCCATTTTGGCGAGCGTTTCCCTTGGGCAAGGCACAACGGTCAGGCGGTAGTAGATGACGAACGCTATATAAGTGTTCGCCACCTCCGCCCTACCTTTCAGGGACAGTTTGCACTCGGCCCACTTCTGGGTCAGTGCAAACACCCTGTTCGTTACCTCACCCCAGTTCTTCTCCACCTGGAGGTCTGGTCCGAACCAGACCCCGAGCAACTTCACCGGGCCCTCCGTCCAGCGCCCAACAACGCCATCGGAGGGCATTGATCTGCCCCTCCACGTGCCGAGTTGCAGACCGATCGACTTGTCCCGGTTCAGCTTAGCCCCTGTAAACCTTCGGTACTCCCCCAGTAAGGTGCCGATCGCCCCGATTTCCGAGGCCGTCGACACCATTACTGTTACATCATCGGCGTAGGCTGACACCGCTTTCCGCAATCCCGGTTCCAACGGGATGTCCTGCAACAACTCCAACTTCCGCAGCAGTGGCTCTAGAGTCATTACATACAGAAGGGAGGAGAGAGGGCACCCCTGTCAGATGGACAGCGCGATTTCGAACGGCTCCGAGAGGTAGCCGTTCACCTTGACCCTAGACCAGATGCGGCTGCTGTGCATGGCATTGATCCAGCCCCTGAAAACGGGTCCGAAGCCTGCCGCCGCTAGCACCGCATCCAGGTAACCATGGTCGACCCTATCGAATGCCTTAGATTGATCCAAGTTGATCAGGGACCCACCAAATCCGGGTTCGTTCCCAACTCTCTCTATTATGTATCGCATGAGGTGGAGGTTGTCGTGGATGGACCTGGTCGGGATAGAACATGTCTGCGCATCTCCCACCACGTTACCCACGACAAGCGCCAACCTCTTTGCTAGCACCTTGGCCAAAATCTGTAACTCTGTATTTAGCAGAGTTATGGGCCTGAAATTATTTATATCGTCCCCCTTGTTCTCGTCCTTCCTCACTAGCGTGACTACGCCCTTGGTCACAGCACAGGGAATTCTCCCGTTCTGTTGCCAGTTGCAGTAGACCGCCTCGAGGACATCGGGGAACAAGTCCGGCATAGCTAGATTTAGTTCGTATGGAAGAGCATCGAGACCCGGGGATTTGCGTTTGCCGCATTGGCTCAGCACGTCCTCTATCTCAGCGGCTGAAATCGGCTCCTCGCAGGACTTCGCCTCCCTGTCCGAGAGACGCGGCAGGCCGTCGAGGTATGGACCGAAGTCCACATCCCCAACCGGCTCCCCGCCCCTTCCGTACAATCCGGCAAAGTGCTTTTGAAAAGCCTCGCACATCTGCTTAGGTTCAAGTATCACCCATCCATCCTGGTCTCGCAAAGACCGGATAGTGGATCTGCTCCCTCTTTTGGCTTCTGTCACGCGGGCCCAGCTAACAGCTTTGGTCCCCTCGTTTCCCAGAGCACGTATTTTGCTTCGGACGATGCAGCCTTCTTGTTTCGCGTCGAAGAACTGGCCCAGGGCCGTTCTCGACGCAAGCACACTGGCCACGTCGCCGCTTCTAATTGCCTCTTCTACACTATCTACCAACTCCCTTTCCTTCCTATTTCTATTTGAGGCTAACTCCTTACTAAATTCTATAGAGACTACTCTAATCTCTCTTTTGAGAGATCCCCACCACCTGCTGTTGACGATGGCGCCCGTCAACCGCTCCTTAACTAAAGTGCTAATCCGGTCCCTGTAAGCCTTACTTGCCGGTCAGGACAAGCTGAGCTTCCAGTAACCGGGTCCCTGTCTATGAGTTCTGTCAAGGTTGACCATGCAGGTCACTAATTTGTGGTCTGAATAGCCAACCATGCGCATTTTTGGACAACTTAAAAAGTCCTTATCCTTAATTCTAACTAAGAACTTATCTATGTACGACCTAGATGATCCGCTACGATTTGCCCAAGTCCAGGTTGGCGCAGTCGGAAAATCTAGTCGATATCTATCGGCCAGGTCAAATCCACCGATTAACCCTTTGAGGCTATTACACCCCTCTCTATCGGGACAGGCCCTACGTAGTCCCAGCGTGCATCTAGGATACCATTTCAGTCCCCCACTAATAGCAAGGAGCGGGACGTCCCTAGAAAAGTCTCCAGACGATGGAAGAAGTCCGGCCGCATTGACCCGAAAGGGCCGTAGGCGGCTACCAACCTAAACGCTCCGCCTTTACCACTGCCAAGGTCCAGAACCACTAGTCGACCCTCTGGGTCCAAATGTACCATCTGTGTTGCGAGACCCAGATGTTTTTGTAGCAGAACGACAACCCCACCCCCACCTCCGGGCTGACAGAGAGATGCGTGCATCTCAAAGTCATCAAAGGTGGGGGCCAGCTGTCGCACGTTGCTGATCCGGGCCTTGCAAATAACCATCACATCTATACGTTGTGACCTGAGGTCATTTAGAAGCATTGCTTGCTTCCAAGTTGAGCCCAGGCCACGCGCATTTAAATAGCTTACTCTTAGCATAGCCATGTTGGTGGTGAAGTGAAAAGGCACTTACCTCTCTGCGTCCCGGGTATCGGGCTGCATAATTTCCATTAGGGTGGGGGATGGGTTGTTGGGTGGGGTAGTGGTTTGTGGAAGTGTAGGGGCATCAGTGTGTTGTGTGGTTGGGGAGTTTGGAGTTGTGTGGGTGTTTGGGGAGGGGGTTGGGTAGTTTTTTAGGAGGACGCGGTTAATGGGCCCAACGCAGGGGGGACCCACCTCCTCTTTAAAGTTGTTTTTGAAAGTTTTATAGGTGTCCTGTGGGGCCTTAATCATTTTGAGGTGGGGGAAATCCCCTGCATGGGTGAAGTTAGGCCCTTGGGTTTTTATTAGATTGTTGTTGTACACAATGTTTAACAGTTTTTTTGTTTCTTGTGTTTATGTATGTGTATGCATGTTTTTGTTTTTTTTTGTGGTGTTTTTTGTTTGCTGTTGTTGTGAGCTCTTTTGTGTTGGTGTCAGTGTTATGTTTTGGGGAGGGTTGTTTTCATTTGTGTGTCTGAGGTGTGTTTTCTTTTTTTCTTTTGATTGTGTGGAAGTGCTCCTCCTCGTCTGACGACGAACTAGGGTCATCTTCTGCGTTGGAGGGGAGGGGTATATTTTCGGGTTGTGTTTGCGGTGCGGGTGTTTTGGAAATTATTTTTGTTTTTTGAGTGGAGGGGATGGGTTGGACATTGTTTTGTTTTGGTTTGAGCTGTGGTGGTTGTTTTTGTAGTGGTAGTTGTGGTGATTGTGTTGGCTGTGCAGTTGTTGATGGTGTAGGCAGGATTGGGGTTTTCTTATTAAGTTGGGGACAGACAGCCCTCAGGTGACCTCTGGTTCCGCAGAGGTAACACGAGGGCCGCCTACCCTCAACGGTAATGTTGATGAAGGTTAGATCATCCAGTATGACGCGTTCAGGGATCTGGGCGATCCTTTCGGGCCTCATTTGAACTACAAGTTCGAGGCTCGTTCCACTGAACGCGTCACCCGATGCCTTTCCCATGGACACCAGCATGTCATCCTCCAGGTCCAGGAAACCTGTCAAAACCCACCATATGTCCATAATCGGCAGGATGGTGTGGATTTTTATTTTTTGTGTTCTTCTACCCATGTACGTAGGGTAGAAGGTGTATGCGGTGGATGTGATTGGTTTGATGGACAGTTTCACTGCTGTGTCCCTGTCCTTCATGAGAATGGATAGACTCCCGTAGAGTCTATCTTTCTGAATGAAGGTGATGTCCTTCCTGACGTCTTTTAAAACCAGCTCTATCTCACTCTGTGATGGTTGAGCTGGTTTTTTGGTTTTATTCGAGATTGTCCTAAACATGACAGTGTTTAGGAGTATCTGGCTTTTTAGTTCCAGGGGGGAGGGGGGGGGGGGGATGGATTGTGAATGAACCATTTTCTCCGTACACTATATATTTTTTGGCATCTGCCAGTAGCTCCTTCGCTTTGGTTATATCTACTGGCAGATAGTCGAGGGTTTTCCTTGCCGTCTCGGCGAAGGAGAAATGTTGTTTGTTTGTGTTGTTGTTGTCGTTGGTGGTGTTGTTGTTATCATTGTTGTTGTTGTCACAGTTATTGGTCTTGTTGTTGTTGTTATTGTTATTGGTGTTGTTTTCGTCCGTCGCATTGCTGTTGTTGTTGCTGTTGCTGGTGCCGCTGGTTCTTTGGGTTGTTGCCATGGCAACGTCAAGTTGTCGGTCAACAGCTGGAGAAAATCCTTCCTCTGGATGACCTTTCTTTTTGACCTCTGCTACTGTGACAGTGGCAGGGGGAAGCTGTAAGTTTATCTTCCCCTTTCCTCCTTCGAATTTTGGTGAAGAAGCTTCAGCCATTTTAAAAAATGTTAACTTTTCAACAAAAAAACTTTTTTTGTTTAACTATTTCGCCTAAAGGCGTAGAATATTTTGAGAGACTGACCAGATCAAAGTTTGACCTGGCAGTCCCTCTACAAAATGGTACAAAAATTAAAGTTTACAGACAAGAATTTCTATAGAAATTTAAACAGAACTTACTCAGCAAGTTATACGCGTGTGTCCATCCCAGAGATAGATAGATAGATAGATAGATATATAGATAAATATACACGGGTGTGTATGATTGTGTATAGAAGATTATATTAATAAGAGGAATTCCAACTTTGTCTGATTTACTCGTTTTATTTACAATCCTTTAACATTTATAATGGTATTATAATGAAATAGTATGATAGAATATTAAATTCTAAGTGTTAATTGAACAAGTACTTTCATGCTTTCGCAATCTTCAGGTTCATAATATGTGGTGACAGTCAAGTTTGCAATTTTCAACTGTAATGAGATGGGTAAATTTTGTACCTTATATACAGTGAAAAGTGGCTCCAGAATGCCAAATCTTGCAAACTGTATTTCGACCAATCGGTGTGTAGCTTCACTGAATTACTAAAGCTGATTGGTTTAAGCGTCACGGCTGATTGAGCATGTCTAACGACCAATAATTGATCATATCCAAAGCATCAATGGTTTTGCTATTTTTAGAAATGATGAAAATAGCATTTTCTAGTAATCATCACCATCAACATCACTTTTATTATTATTATTATTATTATTATTATTGTTGTTGTTGTTGTTGTTGTTGTTGTTGTTGTTGTTAGTGGTCGTAGTCGACATGGTCGTAGTCATAGTCATAGTAGAAGTAATACCCCTAAGCGTTATTATTGTTCATTTAGCCTCGGTTTGAATTTATCAATCAAATTCTTTTCTTTGATTTTTCTCTTGATTTCCAGGTTATGTAGAAACTTGTATATAATCCATAGTTTTATACACAAGCCGGCTCTTATAAACTCATCAATGGATGCCTAATTAATAACGATATAAGAATTATATCGACATTAACAGAATGGTGATGGTCTCCCTCAGCGCTAAGAAGAGACTGGTAGATTAGAATCCAGCAGTCCTCCCAAAGAAAAAAAATATATATATATATAAACGAAGGAAGTGTAGTAAGGAACTGTCGAGATGTAGTTGTCAAAACGGCCGGAGTTCAGCCGTCGGGCTCCTGCCCTTTTACCTATTACCCACTCTACTACCCTAAGTAACGAGTACTCTGGTGCGTTATGGTCCACATGTTTCCTTACCACACTTTCATATATATATATATATATATATATGAATATATATATATATGAATATATATATATATGAATATATATATATATATATATATATATATATATATATATATATATATATATATATATATATATATATATATATATGATAATAATGGAGCTGCGGCGTTGTAAATGGGTTACATATGAAAAAGTTTGTCCTTCATCAGTGGCCTTCCAACCGTCGTAGGCATTTCATCGCTATAAAGGCCATATACCTCAGGTTGGTGCGAGCAACGGCTAAAAAAGTCGTTGGGACACGTAAATAAAGGGGACGCTAGGGTAAACAAACAAAATGGTTTAAGCAACAGAAAGTGATGAAGAACGGGACAAGTCCCAGATTTCTATGAATATAAATTCGACGAAATCGTGAACGAGAGAATAAAGACCATCAAACCTGGTTGAAATGTGAGCAAGGAAGGAATTTCGCACAGGTCTAACGGGAGGAAGAAGAAGGGGTCTGGTCTGCGAATTCGGTAAACATAAGTTCTGTGAAGTAGCAGACGAGAGAGAGAGAGAGAGAGAAAAAAAATTCATACCGGCTTGGCCAAGAGCACGCGAGAAAAGGATTACGGACAGGTCAAACGGGAAGAAAGGGGAGGAGGAGAGGTAGTGACAGAGAATGAGTGAGTGAAAGGTGAGGAAGAGGCTAACAGAGAGAGAGAGACTGCTGGAAAGGGTAAAGATACAAAGAACGAAACAGACGGATAGCAGCAGAGGAAAAAATATGTGTAAATATGATAATAATGGAGCTGCGGCGTTTCAAATGAATTACATATGAAAAAGTTTGTCCTTCATCAGTGGCCTTCCAACCGTCGTAGGCATTTCATCGCTTTAAAGGCCATATACCTCAGGTTGGTGCGAGCAACGGCTAAAAAAAGTCGTTGGGACACGTATATATATATATATATATATATATATATATATATTTCATTTCATTTCATTTCATTTGAGTTTGAATCCATGCCCAGGCCAATTCGAAGACTCCACCCTCAGAGTCTGGTGTGGTTGCCAGGTTGGATTCTCTGTTTAATTTTGACATGTGTAGGAGCGAGTTTAGTCTGTTTGTGCTCGTTGTGTATATCCTGGGAGATGGGGTTCATCTCTAATGGTGCTTAAGTATCTATCCAGCTGCAATTTGAATGATTCCACACTGCATCATGATAGATTTCTGACATGTACCGGAATGGAGTTGAATATATATATATATAACCAAATAGTAGAGAGGAAAAATATTTATTCAGTAGAAAATGCTGAAGAGATTCTTTCAGTATAATATCAAAACATTTATTTATTTATAAATTTATTAAATACGGAAATATCCACTCTATAAATAAATAAATAAATATTTTGATATTATACTGAAAGAATCTCTTCACCATTTTCTGCTGAAAAAATCTTTTTCCTCTCTGCTATTTGGTTATATATATATATATATATATATATATATATATATATATATATATATATATATATATATATATATATATATATATATATATATCACGGGTTCAATCGGGTGTAACAACAGTAAGTAAGGTACTCAATACATAGCAGAGTATAAATATTTAATATAGAAGTGGCTTCTACAGAACTAGAACTGTTTCATTCGGGAGAAATCATCAGGAGAAATCATCAGGGCGTCCTGATGATTTCTCCCGAATGAAAGAATGAAATAGTTCTAGTCCTGTAGAAGCCATTTCCATATTAAATATATATATATATATTTATTAAAATAACAGATTAAAGTTTAAGCAAAGAATCTCTGCTTACCATTTACAAGGTTTTGTCTTTGTGTGCAATTGTTCTCACCGATCCATATAATGACGTATTATCTTCGTTTTTTCCGTTCATTGTCAGAGAACATCTCCATGAACCACCTAATAGAATATTAGTCTACGACTTCCTTTATACCATAAACATGGTTTTCTCTTTGCGTGTAATTGTTTTCACCGGTCCAAATAATGACGTATTATCTTTTCCCGTTCTTTGCCAGGGAACGTTTCGACGAACCAAAGTATCGTCTTCCTCTCTTCCTCCGGTTGCAACGTTTTTTGAAATATTCACTTCTGCGTTCACAGATTTACTTTTTTAGTTTCAGAAGATCCCATTAAGAGTGAAAGCAGCGATTCTTTGCTTAAACTTTAATCTGTTATTTTAATAAATATTTGCTCTACGGTTCTTATATATTTGATATATATTTATCCTTATCGAGCCCTCTTTGGATTTTAGTCTTCAAATTTATTTTTATTACTATTATTATTATAACTATTATTATTATTATTATTACAGTTGCATTTATCTTGCTTTATGTTCATACGAGTTATCACCAAGTCACAACCAGTGACCTCAAGAGACAACAAGGTCCGCCATGTTCAAGAAAGAACATACATATTCACACATGCATCTTTAGTGTTTAGACTTGTGATGTACTTATATTGACAGAATCTTCCTTAGTATATGGGCAGTTCCCATTAGTACTATCTTTTGTATTTCTCCTATACGCGGGTTTCCTGGGATTTGCGATAAGTAGTCATTAGACCCCTTAGGTATCATTCCCAGAGCGCCTACAACCACTGGTATTATTTTAGTTCTCAATTTCCACATTTTTCCAATTTCTATCTCCAGGTCCTTATACTTGCTCAATTTTTCAAATGTTTTTATAGATACATTCTTGTCTATTGGAACAGACATATCAATTAGCAGGCATACTCTCTTTTGAAAGTCTTTCAATATTATATCAGGTCTATTTGCATCTATTTTTCGATCTGTTTGGATGCTAAAGTTCCACAAGATTGAGATGTGATCTTTTTCAAGTATGGGAGGTGGTTGATGCTCCCACCAATTCTTTTGATGGGGCAGGTCAAAATGCTTACACATTATCCAATGTATGTATTGTGCAGCTCTGTCATGCCTGTTTAGGTATTCGGTTAGAGCTATAGGACTGCACATTGAAATTATATGGTCAATGGTCTCTGGTTGTTTTTTGCATACACGGCATAATGGGCTGCACCCATTTTTTATTATGTTGGCTTGGTAATTTTTTGTTGGCAGACACTGATCTTGTGCCGATATAATCAGTCCTTCAGTCTCCGATTTCAGTCCAGAGGATGCCAACCACTGATGGGTTAAAGTTTTGTCAACATCAGGATTGTTAGCTCGCTCTGGGTATTTTCCATACAGAGGCTTTTCTTGCCATTTCTTAGCCAGTTTCTGTAGCAGTTCTTTCTTTGCAGTTACTTTTACCTGCTTTGCTTTTTCTGTGTTTTCCATTTCAGCAGTAAATGGGACTTCTGAAATTTGTAGTCCATTACTGTATCTTTGTGCATCTTTTGTAATGGAATATGCTCTTTTGATGCTTTCGTGTTTCAAAACGGGTTTGATCATCCAATCATGTGATTCCCTTAGATATGTAGATAATCCAATTGTTGCAGTTTTCAACGCAATGTCTAACTGGATTAACCCACGTCCTCCTTCTTTCCTAGGGAGATATATTCTATCTATATCTGCCTTAGGGTGATGCATTCTGTGCATGGTTAAGAATTTTCGAATTTTTGTATCGAGCCTACGGATCTCTGTGCTTGACCAGTTGATGACATTGTAACTGTAGGTTACTACTGGTATGGCAAGCGTGTTTATGGCATCGATCCTATTCCTTGCATTCAATTCCGTTCTTAAGATTGCTCTTACTCTGCGGTAACATTCCTTCCTTATCCTTTCCCTCATTGTCGAGTGCTTGATTCCGTCTCCTTCACAAACACCTAGATATTTGTAAGTTTTTTCTTGATCAAGTTCTCTTATCACGTTCCCCCGATCAAGATTAATGTCTGAACTCTTCAGCAGCTTTCCTCTGGTGAACGTTGCTTTGGCGCATTTATCTAGTCCAAACTCCATTTTAATGTCATCACTGAACTGCTTCACAGTGGATAATAGCCCTTGCAATTGTTCATCATTTTTTGCAAATAGTTTCAGGTCATCCATGTAGAACAGGTGATTAATGGTTTTGTCATAGACTTTATATCCATGTTTTGTTTCATTGAGCATTTTACTTAATGGTATAAGTGCGATGCAGAATAAAAGCGGTGATAAAGAGTCACCCTGAAAAATTCCACAATTAATATTAACTTCTCCAGCTTCCAGTGATTTTGTTTCACTATTCAAAAGGAGTGTCGTTTTCCACGTCTTCATAGTGAATGACAAAAACCTCCTGACAACGGGGGATATTTTGAAAATCTCTAAACATTTTTCAATCCAACTGTGTGGCAAACTATCGAATGCTTTTTTATAATCTATCCAAGCAATCGATAGATTTTTGTGTCTATTATGACAATCTTCCAGTATCATTTTGTTAACCAGAATCTGATCCTTACAGCCATATGAGCCTCGTTTACACCCTTTCTGCTCAATGGGAAATAGGTCATTTGTTATCAGGTGGTCATATGTGTATTCAGTTAGGACTGATGTTAAAATTTTATACATTGTGGTCAAGCAAGTTATCGGTCTGTAATTTCTGGGATTGTTTGTCTCATCATTCTTCGGAAGCAGGAATGTAATGCCGTTAACTAGCCATGATGGTATCTTTTCTGGCTCCTTAACTATTTCATTGTAAAGTTGGGCTAACAGCTCATGAGACTCTGTGAAGGCATTTATCCAAAAGTTTTGTATTTTGTCTTTTCCTGGGGATTTCCATTTGCTGGTTTTTCTTAGAGCCAAGCGCAACTGTTCAACTGTTATATTTTCCCATGTTTGTTCCTCAAGGTGAGCTATATCTTTCATTTGTCTGTCTATCCATGGGGCATGTATGTTATGAACTTTTTCTTCGGCCCAGATCTTTTCCCAGAATTCTTGCACTTCCTCCTTGGGTGGTGTTGATTTAACAGTTATTGTTGACTTACCAATTTTTCTGTAGAAGTTTCTTTGGTTGTTTTTGAACATATTATTGTCCTTATAGAATCTAGATCGTTTTTCAAAGCGCCTTATACGAGCAGCTTTGGCCGACACTTTTTGCTTGATTATTTCTATCAGCATGTCTATGTCACATGTTGATTTTATACTGTACTTTTTTTTCAATTTTCTATAAGTTTAGTTTGTTTAACATGTTCACCTACTTTATAGTTTGTTAAAATTTCTATGTCAGATCGGAGAAGGTTTATTTGGCGATTGATGTTCTCTTGCCAAGTAGATTTCTTGTGGGAATTCCTTTGTTTTTTCATCTTCACTCCACATAAGTGAGTGGTGACTTTAGCCGATGCATAATAGGGATGATTTAAATCAGTAATGTTTAGTTTGTTTGTGATGATAATGTTTTTGAGAATTATGTTAGTCTTGTGTATTATCTTTTGGTTCTGTTTGGAGTTCTGGATCTTAGGGAGGGTGTCTCGTTGCCCCATGTCAGATTCTTTCATTTTCATCCATTCGATCATAATTTCATCCTTCAAGTTGGCAAGTTCATTCTCATTCATTTCTTTATCATTTACGATCTCATTATTTTCATTTGGAGTTTCATCCTGAGCATGCACTCCCTCCACTTTTTCGATCCTTTCTTTAATTTGTTCTGTTGCCAGTGATTCCGCCCCAACCATGGGGTTCGAAGTGTTACAGTTTACCTCGTTTTCACTGACACATGTTTCATTTTCCCTTCGCTGACTTTGTGCTAATAGCTTGATCTGATCAATTTCTATATCAGTTAGTAACTTTTTTCTTACAATATTTCTTCGTATATTGGCTAGTTTGTTACTGTCAATATAGCCTCTGTTTTCGGGATGTTTCTTTTTCCAGTTGATATATGTCTGTTCTGTATTCGATGTATTTGATGGGTAGTACATGGCAGTGTAGAAAGCCTCAAGGACTTCTTTATTATCTTCCCTTGACCATTTTTCTCTCTTTTTCTTTGGATTTCTTGGTGGTGAGCATAGAGGGCCAACAGTAGGAGTATTCCGGTTATGGGAGGTTTCCAGCTCCGAAGTGATGGGAAGGTTTGAACCATTAGCTGATTTTTCGACCCCAGTCTGGTTCCTCTCTGAGGGACGCGGCCCTTTTTTACCCGAGTGACGGCCGATCCGGTATGAGATTTTATCATTAGACATTTACTTTATTTTGTCGCGTTTTATCCTTATCCGCCAAGGGGTAATCATTTCGTGTTACCACTTCTAGAACGAGTGTCAACCAAGACTAGAGGGGTCGTTCTCCCCTAGAGACACGGCTATTCCCCGCCGGCCCCCATCCCGGTATTTCTTGGTCACGGGGTTTTCTTTTTGTTGTTTTTTTAAATTGTTATTATCATGAGTGGTTCCTTAATGTGAGCATTGCGTGGCTTAAGAATGAAATTATTAATAATTGTCTCCACTCCAGGCACAAGGCCAGCAATCACCCAGTGCATTACAATAATATAATATACTTTTTGTTGTAGTTGGCTGTTATTGTTGTTGGCTATGTCGGTGGTGGTGCCGGGGCTTTTTATATTGTTGGTGAGGAAGGGGTGAGCCAGCAGTCCCATAGTTGTTGATGTTGACGTTTGGCCGGTGGCCAGGTCACTAAGTCAATCTATTTATATCTTTTGCTAGCCTCTCCCTTGTCTAGTGATACTGCCACCTTCCCCTTTCTCTCTCAAGTTAACAGGGGAATAGTGGTGGTAGCATTGAAGGAGTGGTGGCGGCGACGATGGGATAGTGGTAGCAATGATGGATGGGGTGGGGTGGTGGCAGCGGTGGCGTTGTGGTTACTGATATGTAGTATCTATGAGTTTGTGTTCGTATGTTTAATATATATTTTTATTATATTTTGTGTTGACATATTCCCGTAAAATTGGAATTAAACATTTTTTTAAAATTTGAGACAATAAAAATAGTAATTATTATTATGATGCTGGTGAAATTGCCGTTATCTGGCTGTTATATTTAGTGTGATGGGATAGGTGGTGTATCAAGTTTCTGGTGTTGGTGAAATTGCTGTTATTTGGCTGTTCTATATAGTGTAGACAGAGGGTGTTTTTTTCCCATTTATAACCATTTTCTTTTTTGAATACAAAATATATAATACAAAATTGAATATTTGAGCGATATAACAATATAATATGGATCCGAAACTTTATGGGACCTAAGAATTGTTATTTCACAATTGATTTAAATATGTTAAAAATCAAAAACTTACGGGACCGATTTCATGACCTTCTACCACCTCGTGCGTCTTCTTCCCTTCTATTATTATTATTATTATCATTATTATTATTATTATTATTATTATTACAATAAAATATTAAATAATAAATCACATCCTTCCAACACTGAGCGTTATAATAATAGCAGTAGTACTCCCGACGTCATTGTTAACTCTAGGCTAGATTCTGTAAACTTAAATACGACGTCAAACGTATCTTCGTTGAATGTTCATAATACCAATCTAAATCAGGAAACTATTATTCCTATCGTAAGTAACATCTCCAATCCAATTCCTTCTATAAATAACACTAGGTCACTTGTTAATAACTCTGTTAATTTCTCTAATCGTAATTGTAATTGCCCTGTTAGAACTAAATGTCCTCTTAATAACCATTGTCTTGATAAAAACTTAGTCTATGAATGTAAGGTTATAACTGATACCAATTCCTTGACCTATTTCGGTTCCACCTCCACTTACTTCAAAGCAAATTTTATAATCACAATTCGTTTAGATACCATCTTAAAAGAACTAACACGGCACTCTCGGAACTCATATGGTCCTTGAAAGACAAAAATATTAACTATAACATCTCTTGGAGGAAGGTTTGTTCTGCCTTTCCTTACCTGAATTGTTCCTTATCCAGAACATGTAATCTCTGCCTAGCCGAGAAATTTACCATTATATCTAATTTCAATTCTATAATAAATAGACGCACGGATTTATTTTCTCTCTGCTTGCATAAATTCCACAGAACATTCCATAAAGTATACAGTTAATATCTAATACCTTACTAGTTTAAAATCCTTTTCTCAAAGTCTTATATATCTTTTACAAATATACCCATCTTTCTACTTTATTTCAATATTATTTATTATATATTATATAATACAATTTACTCATTCTATATCATTCCTCTTTATCATTTTCCTTTCTTCCTTTTTTCTTTTTAATTTCTAACCTCTAATCTGTACTTTTTCTTCCCAACTACTTCTCAATTCTTATTGTTACTCACCACAACATTATCCTTTATCCATCTTTCCTCATATCATTGGCCATAAAAATTTTTTTAAATACATTATAGTATTACCATTAGAAGTCCTTCGTAAGCATATAATTTTTTGACGTTAGATTTTCTTCCTTAAATTTTTCTTATCTCCTCCATCCTTTCATGCTCGTTTTAAACTACTACTTAATTTGACTTTTACACATTACAATACATAAAAAGAAACTTAAACCCTAACTAATTTCTTTTAATATATTATATTATTACCATTAGAAAATATTTCGTAAACATATATACTTTTTGACGTTAGATATTTTCTTCCTTAAACATTCTTTTCTTCTTTCCTTCCGCGCTCATTTTAAACAAACTATTTACGTACGCATATTACATTACATAAAAACAAACTTAAACCCTAACTAATTCCTCTAAATTCATAACTCATTCATTCTTCTCCTTCTTTCCACATTATATCCTTAATAACATTAATATTTTTATTTTAATAATACATATTAATAAATTCTTTTCCTCGCACATATTATTAAACCCTTCAATATACAAACCTTAATTTAATACTATTCTTAATTCCCTTTTCTTCATGCATAAACCTCATTAACTTTTAATTTCAAAATCTTTTAAATTATCTATTATCTTCCAACGGCTTTTTAATTTCTCTCTGTGAGACAATATATATTTTTTCTCAGTTGTAAAGGCTATCTCTCTCTCTCTCTATCACCCATCTCTCCCCCTCTCTCATCCTTCCTTCTTATACTCCTCCCCCCCACCATCCTTTACTCTCATCTCTTCTTCTTCCTTACCCTCCCCCCTCACTTTTTCCCAATCTCATACATCAATCTTAATTTATTTTTCATATGTTGATTTAAAACTTCACTATTCACAAGTGTTTTTTAAGCTTCATATCATGTCTCCCTATTTTATCTGATGAGAACGCAGATATCATACCATGATGATATTTGTTTTTGAAATGCGCATAATAAAATACTTGGAACTCTTTTAACCATCTTTTAATCTTATATTTTATATATATATATATATTATATATATACAAATATATATATATATATATATTGATATATTGTTATACTTGGGGAAGGTCATATTGTTGTAATATTGCCAGAAATACTGCTTTCTTTATTCAATGATAATGCTTTCTTTATTGTTATTGCCAGAAATAATAACAGAACACACTCACCGTTTGGTTGGTTTTCGCTTCTGTATCTTTTATATCTCCATAGTTAATTTATTTGGCAATCAATGTTTATCATTGACTAACCAGCGGTTAAAAATACAGATATAAATATATATATATATATATATAGTCTATCAAAGTTCTTTCGTTGCACATCCGCAACATCATCAGTGGTACTATTATGTTTCTCCTGTTGTCCATGCCATTTTTAACCGCTGATCAGTCAATGATAAACATTGATGGCCAAATGAATTAACTATGGAGATATAAAAGATACAGAAGCGAAAAACCAACCAAGCAGTGAGTGTGTTCTGTTATTATTTCCGGCAATATTACAACAATATGACCCTCCCCAAGTATAACAATATTTGTTTCGACACACGATTTCATATCAAAAACCTTGCAAAACATACATATATATATGGGATAACAAATTATCGTTATAGGTAATCCAGTTAGAGGTTGTGAATACTCCGCATTGTGGATAGTTTTAATGTACGGCGTTGTTTGACTCAACAAGAGGTTTCCTTAGTTAGGTAGCGAGTTCTCGGGAATTCCTATGCAGGTTAATCTTAATTTGATTAGGCACACATTGTATTTAAGATTGAGTGACACAATTTCAAGTGATTAGCAATTTTTAGACAACTTAATCAATGAAACAATTGTTAATACTGTAAATAAAACCCTTTTTGTGGTGTTGACCATGTTATTCTTCACTCTTTCAGTATATATATATATGTATATGTATGTATATATATATATACATACATATATATATATATATATATATATATATATATATATATATATATATATATATATATATATATAATATAGATGTGGTTACCTCCGATTCAACCCGGAATAACGTATATATATATATATATATAACGAAGGAAATGTGGTAAGCAACCAGGTGTACCATAAGGCACCAGAGTACTCGATACTTTGGGTAGTAGAGTGGGTAATAGGAAAATGTTCAGGGCCCGACGCGTCGAAACAGCTTGAGCTCTGCCGTCGGGGTCCTGAACATTTTCCTATATATATATATATGAAATAAGATTTCGCTTCAAGCATAGCTTTATACAATATGTATAGAAATTTCGTATTTCTAAAGAAATACATATTGTATAAAGCTATGCTTGAAGCGAAATCTTATTTCTTTTCTATCATAAGTTGAGCCAACTTATGCAGCTTCATATGCAAATGAGATTAATCACCTCATTTACACAGACGAGAAAACTATATATTCTCGGCTGTCTTCTAGTCCAGCAGTCGCAAGTGTGGGAGGGATCGTCCTGACGAAGGCCAGTCAAGCCTGAAATGCATAGACGGTTGTCCCCCTTGCTTCTGCTGGACACCACCAGAGGGCGTTAGCCCCACGGTGCTTACATGGCTACGGCTTCCTAAAACCGTATTTCTTTAGAAATACGAAATTTCTATGCATATATATATATATGTTTTAATATAGAAAAGCTTCTTCAGGACTAGAACTGTTTCATTCGTGAGAAATCATCAGGAAGCTGACTGTCCAAGTAAATGTGGTGGTATTTATATCTTTTCTGGTGGTAGGGTGGGTCGGGATTGAGATGGGTGGAGGTCATTGGTTGATGGATTTAAAGAAAAGGGAATTCATTAAAAACTAATTCTTTAAAGGTATAATTTATATTAAGAATGACAAAGGCAGAAAGAATACTGTAAACAGGTTCAAATTGGATACCAATCCTTGGTTATCACTTAAACTAAGCATGCCTGTAAGTCAGGTGTATACTTATAAACTTAGGAAAATTAACGAAGAGAGGAAAAGACAACGAAAGAAAACGTTTGTTAGGTAGTTGTATATAAAATATGCTCTAAATATAGATAGGAAATAACGTATATATTTTGATATTATGTACAGGGAATATCTGAAGTATGGACTTCATTTACTATAAATAGCCATGTTGATAATTGTGTCCTTCAAAGATAATGACTAGGGAATATATATATATATACATACATGCATACACATACAAACACATACACACACATATATATATATATTATGTATATATATATATATATATATATACTCACACATACATGTAATCTAAATTTATATTTTATAGATATCATACTGCAATCTTTCTGGGACAGAAAGTGTGTGTAGGGTCGAAGCTTGTTAAAGATAAAAGTTACCTTTTCTTGTTCGATATTTATATAAAGGCTTTTGAAAATTTATTTTTAGTTTAAGGTCCACAATATTGCTCTCACGCTTGTGTCTCTCTTAAGAGTTACAAGATAAGGTCTAAAAATGGATAACTTGTAAGCTTATTTGTTGTTAAATGCAGGTTTAAGTGTTATTATGACAAAGCTAGAATAATTGCTCTTAATTTAAGTTCAAATCCTCTGCTGGCCTTTATGTTTGTGACCTTCTTCTTATTCTTCTTTTTATTCGGGGATTTTTCATGAAGGTTGCTTTTCCTCCTTGCTGTTATTTCTTCCTTGGACATCCCTTGGTCTATTGTCTTCTCCTTCAGTACAACTTTGAGCATTGGCTCCCTACTCACAGACACATTTGTGTAGACTGCTTTTCTCCATCTGAACACAGTCCTCTATGCTGATAAGACCCCTTCCACCTTCAGATCTCTTTAAGTAGAGTCTATCAACATCACTCCTCTTGTGGAACATTATCATTATTGAATTGGCAGTATCGGTAGAGGGTCGGACGCCATGCTTTGCAGCATAGAGTTACGGCCCTTTATGGTCTGAGTTCAAATCCCGCCGAGGTTAACTTTGCCTTTCATCCTTACGGGATCGATAAAAAAAGTACCAGTCACGCACTGAGGTCGACTTAATCGACTTTCCCCTCCTCCAAAATTGCTGGCCTTGTGCCTATAAAAGAAACCATTATTATTACTGCCTTTCATCCTTACGGGCTCGATAAAATAAAGTACCAGTAATGCACTGGGTAATTGCTGGCCTTGTGCATAAAGTAGAAACAATTATTATTATTATGATTATTCAGCCAAATTTCTGAAAACAATAACAGCAGCAGCAATAGTGACAGCAGCAGGACCAACAGCAAAACCAATAGTAGTAGTAGCAACAACAACAGCACCAAAAACAAGACCAGTAGCGGCAGCAACAATGGTACCTCTGAAAAAGGGACCATTTCTTTTGCGGGGGTGGCTCGGAATGTAGAGAGAGTGATAGTAACGGAGGAGGAAATGGCGGTCACAAGGGCTATGGGGACTAAGAAAGAAAAGAGAGTCTCTCTGAAACCTCTATCAGATTTTTTTCAAAGACCAACAGCTGCGTACGGTGACTTACTGTACTATAAGCAAAATATCACATCGGCTGGAGAAAGCCACGGAGGCTCAAATTCAAAAGGCCTTGGGGTGCATATTGGCACGCAAAACCCATGTCACCCGAGGCAAAAAATATGCCACCATGAACCTACTTGTTGCCACCCTCAAGAGGCGAAGTCTCACTCTTTGGCAACCCTAAAGAGTGAGAAGATAGTGTTGGTGATCTCCAACTGTGGGCAGAAGATTGTGAGGGTCAAAGTGACCCAGGTCTCGCCCGACGTGCCCATACCTTGGCTAACCGCGTCTGTCCTCGCTGGAGTCGAGGACAGGACGACCACGCTGCAAGTGCAGAAGATATAGAGGGAAAACTGGTCAGGTATTGAAATGCAAATGCTAATCTAAACTGACTAGGAGTGTATCCAGGCTACCCTGAACGTCATAGACTTCGAAGAAGGAGTTCAACTCCCCATAAACGAGGAAGAAAGGCGCCCAAAGTGCTATCTCTGTGAGTCGAAGGTTCACCTCAGGGCCTTTTGCCCACAGAAAACAGCAAAGGAGAAGGCCCTCCTCCTTCCGACGCCTGGTCTGCTGCTACCAAGAGCAGGGCAGGCAACAGAGGCATCAGACCATTCCACGGTGAACAGGAGGGCAACGTCCGTGGCACCCACACCAAGGCCACGGACAACTAAAACAGCGGCAGCACTGGTGACAGCACTAGTAGCTACAGTCGCAGTAGCTACATCGGCGACAAAATCGCTGGAGCGGGTTCCACTACCACCACCAACAGCCGTGGAGCTCATACCCCTCCCAGATCCACGGAATCTGACATGGAGTGTGAAGCGCGAGTGGAGTGGCAAAAGGTCTGCCACAAAAAAATGAAAACCCCCTTAGATTCACCCTCCAAAGTCGAGGGCAAACAAAGCGGGGTAAAGGTTGCAAGGCGACTTGCAACAACACCACCATCACCATCACCATCACCACCACAAGCACCACCAACAACAACAACCACACCACCACCAGTATCACCACAGACACCAACATCGCAGACACAACAAGGCACACATACCTAACAGCAGCAACAAGAAAACAGCCCCCCACCCAAATAAATAAAGAAATTACACAGCCATAAACATGGCAAATAAAGAACTCATGGAACATATAAAGCAGCACACAAACAACAGACACAAATTACTACAATCCACCAATACCAAGAACATTACTGAAAGACATAAAAATCGTTGAGATCAAACTCGAACATTATAAACAGTTAAAACAAAAATTGCCCAACGCATTTGGGGACTTTAGAGGGTCGCTTACCAAGAGAATATACACGGACATTATCTTGGAGTCACCCATGGCCAGCCTCATTGATATGGAACTCGCCAAACGGGCCATCTTCCTGGACCCAGAAGGTAAGTCGGTGGTGCTGGACGTGACCGGCAGCGAAGGCAATGCTTTCATGCTAGTCGCCGTCTACGCCCCAACAGGGGCAGGACGGCCAGATTTCTTCAGACGTCTAGAGACCTTTCTGGGAACGTCCCGCTCTTTAGTGTTACTGGGCGACTGGAACGGTATCTTAGATGCACGCTGTGATTATGTGGGGCTAGTAGACAGGACATGGGTGTGTAAAAGCCTCAACAACCTGCACAGACGTTTTGAACTGTCTGACAGGTATAGACTGGATTATCTGAATGTGCCAATGTGGACATGGGCAAACCGCATCGGGTCATCCAGATTGTATCTGTAGGGAAACAGATAAAGCTAGTATAGGTTGTTCACAATTTAAAGTAGTCAACTTCACTGACCACAAATTTGTGATCTGTGAAGTTGACTTAGATAGACTCCATAGGCAAGGGTCCGGTTACGCGTCGTTCCCGGTGCGCAAAGCTTACAGAGACCGGATTAGTGAATTAGTTAAGCGTGCGTTGACGGGTTTGACAGTCAACAACTGGTGGTGGTTTACGTTGAAAAGGGTAATTGAGTAGAATCGATAAGGTTTAGCAAAGGAGTAACGATAGAGGAAAATAGAGTAGAGGGAGAGCTTGTTAGAAAGCTAGAAGCGGTTTTAGGACAGGCATCGCAACCGACGTGCTTGCAGCCAGATTGGCACTCGACCAATTCTTAAACACAAAGCATGAAGGCTGCGTTGTCAGAGCTAGAGCGCGTGTTCTGAGACACGAGGGGACGAAAGCTGTTCATTGGGCCCGGGTGGTGGAGGCGCGACTTGGCAACAAAGCTACAACTCGGTCTTTGCCTCACCAAAATGTTGCGTGGAGGCCTGGGCATGCTGTGGCTGATGATGCGCAAACATACGACATCTCTGGTGCTTCCTTGGCGGTGAACAGATATGGTGGCCATTTGCCAGACGCGCTTTCCCCCAGCTCGTCTCTTTGACGGAGCTGCAGTCCTGGATCACGAAGCTGGAATGTCTCCAAACGCTCACTGCCTTCTACCAGCTGAGCACTAGTATCGGTGGAACATCCACCTCGGTGTTCTATAGAGGACTAGTGGAGGGGAATAGTGACGACGTTCTCGGGGAGACCCTGGGCGTCGAAGACGACCAGCTGTTCACTCTCTTCGAGAGAACTTTCAGCCCGGGGCCTATGGACAACTTCCAGAAATCCTTGACATCGCAGTGCTTCCGGGGAGCGTTGCCAGTTTGAGATAAGCTCTACATGAATGGAGGTGCCGTCAGCCGAGCCTGTTCGATATGCGTACAGGGCGACGAAACCGTCGTGCACGCACTCGTTCAGTGCCCGGGGATTGCTGACTTGTGGGACTATGTCGAATAGTTGCTGTTGCGTGTAGGACGGATCCGGTTATCGACTGAGTCCACTGTGCAGATAGCCCCGCTGTCCTCCTTTAAGGAGGAGTAGGGGTAGGTACTTTTCATCTGCCTGGTGGCCATGGCGAAAGAGATTGTATGGTGGACAAGGTTGAAATGATTGAAGACGGCCACTTTCCTCTCCGGTGAATCACTGATTAACTTTTTCAAGTTTCATTTGAAGAGGAAAATCAGGGTGGAGAGGCAAGTGCTGTCTTCTCGTAAATTTGTTGAAAGGTGGGTGAAAGTGGCGAGTCTGGTCCGAGTGAACGGGCCCACTCTGAGTATGCACCTGTAGACTGAGGAGTAGGAGAACTGGAGAGGGCGCTTGCCCTGGTGGTAGGGGTGGCCGTGGTCTTTTGTGTCGTTTTCGCCACGAGAGACCCTCGGAGGTTTCTCCCCTATTGGGAAATTTTTGTTGTTTGAATTTTTTAATTTGTTTCCACACATTTCTACGTTTTTTTGTTATGACCTCTTTAGTGTTATAACCACTTTGTATTGTATTGTCCTGTAGTGTTCTGTGCCGTCTGTAATGTTTTTGTTCATGGTAGCCCTTGTGGCCAATAAAGAAACCCTTATTATTTCCTCTTCTTTTCTTCTTCTTCTTCTTCTTCTTCTTCTTCTTCTTCTTTTTCGCTCACCTATTCCTGAGAGAGTCGTGGGAGAGGGGGGGGGGGAGACTCCTCAATGATCAAAGGTCTTTGGGTCATTTCTTTTCCTTCAACTTTCTAACACCCTTTTTTAAATCCATGCTCTTCCCAGCAATGCTGTTTTCTGCAGCAATCCTATCCTGATGGCAGTTCCTAGCTTCTCAAGCCATGCATTCGACCTTTTACTAACTGCTCCCAGTGCGCCAACCACAATAGGACCCATTTCTACGTTATTATGGTGGATTGGCAGTATCGGTAGAGGGTCGGACGCCATGCTTTGATGCATAGAGTTACGGCCCTTTCCAATCTGAGTTCAAATCCCGCCGAGGTTCACCTTGCCTTTCATCCTTACGGGGTCGATAAAATAAAGTACCAGTAATGCACTGGATAATTGCTGGCCTTGTGCCAAAAGTAGAAACAATTATTATTATTGGAGAGGGATGTGCTGCTTACCAGCCAGTTTGTTGAAATTGGTAGGCAGAAACTGCTAAGAAGCCCTTCGAATTCATTGTACTTGTAATTCAAAGAGTTAATCTCATCACACAAACATTCTAGGAATTAAGTTCAAATTAAGGGAGGGCCGTTTTGATTTTCCTAGACGTAGATATACCCCCAATCCTAATTATTCACTTCTCTGCTAATAAAATCTTTTCTACGGTCGTAGCTTTTTTCCTCGAAATACCAAACTTAGGAACTCTCTTCCATCTCATAGTTTTCCTCCTTCCTATGACCTGAACTCTTTTAAGTCTAAAGTAATTTAATTCCTTTCATCTGTCTCCTTCTTCCTAGTTAGTCATTGATATACAAACAAACGTCAAGGTGGTCACGGTCTGAAAGCCCTTCAACATGGATCTTTAGTGTCAATGTTGACCATGGGCTAAACAACAGCGACAGCAACAGCAACAACAACAATTCTTAAAGGAAGAAAGTTTCTTTCTAATTAGGATTTTAGCCCTGCTCAAGGATATAGATGAAAAACTCGAGGGGAAGTAAGTGAGGGAGAAAGAGAGAGAGAGATAGAGTGCGTGTGTGTATGTGTGTGTGTGCATATGTGTGTGTGTGTAACAAAATATGTGTATGAGTGAATGTGAGTGAATGTGTATATGTTTGTGTTATATAGAGATAGTGACAAGTTTGATAAACCTGGCCAGCAGGACAAATCAAGCTGGCCTAAATGCCCTCCTATCGCTCCCCCTTCTACCCCCTCTCTCCCCTCCCTCTACCCTCTCTCTCTCTCTCTCCTACTGATCCCCTCTCTCTCTCCTATCTATCCCCCTCTCTCTCTGTATATATCTCTCTTTCTCCACCCTCACTATATAACCCTCAGCCAGTATCTGTGACATAAACTGGGTATATAATGTTACTTGCATTGATCACGCGCTGACATTGTGATTGGTGAAGAGGAAGGTGTGAAAAAAGTAGAAGTAGGAGTAGTAGGGGGAGTGTTGGGGAGAGTGGTAGGGGGGAGGGGAAAGGGGTGGAGTGAGAGTTAAGTAGGTGGAGTTTTAACCCTACAACCTTCACCTTTTCTTTCACGTTGTCGAGTGTATGGAAGTCACTACTGATTATTGTGGTGGTGGTGGTGGTGGTGGTAGTGGTGGTGGTGGTGTGATAGTGGTGGTAGTGGTGGTGGTAGTAGTGGTTGTGGTGGTAGCGGGGGTGTTAGTGGTAGTGGTAGTGGTGGTGGTGGTGGTGGTAATGGGGTGATAGTAGTGGTAGTGGTGGTGGTTGTGGTGGTAGCGGGAGTGGTTGTGGTGGTGCTGGTGGTAATAGTAGTGATAATGGTAGTGATGGTACTGATAGTGGTGTGGCTATAGTAATTGTGGTGGTATTGTGTTATAATACTTATCAACAGTTATCTATAAAAATGTTCAGATATCAGTAAGAATGCTAACGACCAAATTAACTGTATTAACCGCAACCCAATCACTTAGTGTTAATAAGTCAACCGGTTGACATCTTACCGAGCTCACTGTTCATGTTCAGCCTTGGTCACTAACAGATCCACACCAGGCTTTAAAAACCCTCAACAAAGTGAACTATTCTATAAAAACAATGTTGTAAGTAGAATAAGAAATTCTGTTTACTTTTCATTAACCTACCTTTTGTTTTATTCTATTAATTTCGTTCAGACTTAACCATTTAACATTTACGTTACTCTATATATACTATTGTATTTTAACAGTAAAGGCTTTACCTCACATAATATCTCACATAACATTTACATTACTCTATATATACTATTGTATTTTAACAGTAAAGGCTTTACCTCACATAATATCTCACATAACATTTACATTACTCTATATATACTATTGTATTTTCACAGTAAAGGCTTTACCTCACATAATATCTCACATAACATTTACATTACTCTATATATACTATTGTATTTTCACAGTAAAGGCTTTACCTCACATAATATCTCACATAACATTTACATTATTCTATATATACTATTGTATTTTCACAGTAAAGGCTTTACCTCACATAATATCTCACATAACATTTACATTACTCTATATATACTATTGTATTTTCACAGTAAAGGCTTTACCTCACATAATATCTCACATAACATTTACATTACTCTATATATACTATTGTATTTTCACAGTAAAGGCTTTACCTCACATAATATCTCACATAACATTTACATTACTCTATATATACTATTGTATTTTCACAGTAAAGGCTTTACCTCACATAATATCTCACATAACATTTACATTACTCTATATTTACTGTTATGTTTTCATAGTAAAGGCTTTATATCATATAATTATCTCACATAATATCGAATCTATGAGATTTTGATATTATTTATTTTGAGAAAAATGCCTTAACATCAGTATGAGTAGCAAGTTACAGTCAGTTTCAACAAAAAGAGGTGAGAGAATTCTGGTTTAAATGCTAAGGGGTTAATCTATGTTGGTTTTGGTCATTTTTTGTTTTTGAATTTTAAATGTTTGTTTCGTTATAGTAAATCAGACCTGTCAACTCTCCCCGTCCGACGGGGAGATCTCCCACCCATTTTGGAGTGGGTGAGAGATGTTTCTTCTTGTGAAAATAGGTATAACTTTCACTATGTAAAATCTCTCCATTTTGCCTAATTTCTCCCCGTTTTGGGACGCTTTTTTTTTATGGTACTCCCCGTTTGGGATTTTAGAGGTTGGAAGGTCTGGTAAATGATTTCACCGACAAAGCTTTACTCTCGTTTAACTACGACTACATCCTTTTACCCTATTCTGGCCGCCCGGGCGGCCAGCCCGTGGGCTCCCATTGCTTGTGATAGTAAGAGATGGGGAGAGTGGGTGAGACGGAGTCAGTGACAGTGGGAATTTGATTCCATTATGTCCAGACCTGGTGTATATGTATATATTTATTTACCACACCACATAATACTTCACATAACTCAGTTTGCTAAGGAAATGTTCCACTTACTTTGTAGTGCCCTATGTACTGTGAAGCCACATGGCTAAATAGTTACGATGCTTGACCTAGGATCGTAATGTCGTCGGTTCGATTCCTGTTGCTGTGTTGTGTTCTTGAACAAAACATTTCACGTAGCTACAGTTCACTCAGCTGAGAATGAGTACCAGCAGTAGTTGGGGAGTTAAACCAGCAATAGACCAGTGTCCTGTCCAACAATTGTCTTGTACTCTCAGTCGCTTAACACCAAGGAAACCAGGGATAAGAGTTAATCTTAACTTAATATACTGCTTTTGTATGTGATGGGGGAAGATTACACATTGTAATAGCCAATTTCCTTGTCCCTGAAATATAGGACTTGCAAATGATGTATGATAGAATCAGAAGTAAGATTCTGGTCATCTTGGATCACAATGACGGATGGTCAAAGTTGAAATGATTTTAATCATAGCTCAACTTGATCTAGATTAACCTGGGGCTAAACATCAACACGAATATCATGATATTTGTATTCTTCTTTCTTAGAATCATTGTGGCTTGTGAAAATGAACGAATAATAATATGTGGTTAGGGATTTTGACTCTGGATAATATGATCATGGGTTCGCTTCCAACATGGGTGGAAAGAGTTTCACTTATTAGCAGGAATGATGCGGATCACCTTTTAATTATTTGTTTAACGATCGACAAATCTCAGAGCTCATTCTCTTACCGAGTTGGGTGGAACTAGTCAAATCAGACCAAGGAATCAATGTTTCTATTAGTTTTCCCATTGCTGATACTATCTACCGGCCGCAATACCTAGCAAAAAAAAGCAGCATGAAATGAAGTGACATAACACATCACCTCGTCCGGAAATTGAACTCGCAACCTCACGATTGCGAATCCGATTCTGTAACCATTATGCCAAGTGTCATTTTTAATTGTTGATCTGAAAACTATTTGAAGACATAGGTATATGTAAAACTGATACAGAGTTGACTAGTTCAGATGTCCTAATGATATTGTTATAGGACTGTAACATAAAAGACAGTAGAAAACATTGTGTTGGTGGACCATCGTTAAGTGCCGGTGAATTAGGGCTTGCTATCGTTAAGTGGCGGTGAATTAGGGCTTGCAATGCATAAGCATAACTTTTTATATCTAAGTTTCTTCTGAATGCATACTTGTACTTCTTAGTTATAAAAATTTTAGAGCTGAACATGGAATAAGCGACATTTTAATCATCAGAGTATAAATTATTTTATTAAAGGCAGGAGACGCTGTTAGAAACTACGAGATATTGTTGAGATGAACAAGTCAATGGCTTTTATCTGGCCATGGGTGCCTCAATGTCCTCAGTTGAGTTCCGCCTAGCTTCCAAAGCACTGATACATATATATATATTGTAGCCTCTTTCCCTCGGCTCCATATAGATATTTAGAAATATTTCTTATCACTAATTTGATATAATTGTTTCACTGGTTTGCAGTAGTAGCTTCAATTCATCTTGATTTCATGAAACAACATTCTAGTGGATGACCCTGAAAAGAGTCTAAAACTATTACTGTCGTCAGAATTTTAATATCTTCACATTATTTCCAATGGCAGTATCAGTAGAGTGTCAAACACGGTGCTTTGCAGCAAAGAGTTATGCCCCCTTTCGTTCTGAGTTCAAGTCCTGCCGAGATTAACTTTGTCTTTCATCCTTAGAGGGTCGATAAAATAAAGTACCAGTAATACACTGGATAATTGCTGGCCTTGTGCTAAAAGTAGAAACAATTATTTTCAATGGCTTCCTAAAAGCCCAACTTGTATATATAAATGAGAAGAACTCTAATGAATTTCGATCATATTTAAAGAATTCGAAATAAATTAGGTACGGGTGGATCAGTAAAGGGGTTAAGTCTTTTTTCTTTATGATAAGGTGAGAGAAAATGTAAATCGGTGTTGGGATTTTCATCCTTTCTTCCCATGAATTTTAATAGCTTAACTGAAACATTTTCATTAAGGACTTTCAATTGGAAATCAAAATTAAATTATCAAGAGCATTCCACCATTCTTAAGGATTTTTATGTGTTCATACACATTAAAACAAACATATATATGAAGGCGCATGACTTACGACTCTATCAATTGGTTGCTGCCATAGCAACACCAAATACATTAAATAATAGAATTGCCTCAATCTGGTTCTCGCTTGTTTTTGGTCATTCAAACTGATTCTTTCTTGTTTGTGACCATTCAGAGAGACCCACTTCAGAGAGTGAAGGCGCATAGCTTAGCGGTTAGAGCATTGGGCTTGCAATCGAAAGGTTGTGAGTTCAATTCTCGGACCGGGTGATGTGTTGTTTCCTTGAGCAAGACACTTTATTTCACGTTGCTCCAGTTTACTCAGCTGTAGAAATGAGATGATAGGATTGGTGTCCCTATCATTAAATCACCCAAGACACCTCCAACGAGATATACCTTGGAGGAGGCCAGCTAAACCTTCATAGGTCTGAGATGTAACGACAACAAAAATAAACATATTATCTACCATGTCGTTAGATATTGCTTTCTATGACTTACAAATGTATCATTTGATGTTTTATTTATTTCTTCTAGCCCCGACATGTTCAGTGGTAATGAAGCAGATATCAATGTCGAAGACATTGATATAAGCAACAAATGTTCTCGAGAACATTCCAACGATCTCTCTACTCCTTGTCTTTATCGACGAAGACAATCAGTTATGGCCCAAACAAATGAATTTATGAAAGAAAATGAGAATAATGTTAGTCTTGGTGGTTTATTAATCCTATGCATATGTTTCATGTATGCTGCCATCCTCTTCCTAGTTTGGGCGTTATTCGGCAAAGTATTCTCCATGGTAAATATCGGAGGTATGTATAGTTTTTTTTATGTTTTCCATTTTTTCTCGATTTACGTTTAATTGCATTTCGTTTTTTACAATGATGAACTTGTTTGACAGAGTCGGTAGAGCGTCGGACAATATGATTTGTGGCATTTAGTTTCTTGCTGCCTTTCACTCATCAGTCTTAGAGGGTCAACAAACCATTACGATCGGAATCTCCTTCATTTGACTTAGCCATAAATAATTGTTTCTACCTTTGACACAAGGCCAGAAATTACCCAGTACATTACTGGTACTTTATTTTATCGACCCCGTAAGGATGAAAGGCAAAGTTAACCTCGGCGTGATTTGAACTCAGACCATAAAGGGCCGTAACTCTATGCATCAAAGCATGGTGTCCGACCCTCTACCAATACTGCCAATCTACCACCTTATTACTATAATTGTTTCTACTTTTGGCACTATTACTATAATGATGACTCATTCACTTTCCCCTACCTCTTGACCTCAGATGGTTTTCGTTTTTATCTCAATTCTTTATATCAGCCACACAATACACACAAAGACTAGAAAGCAAGGTCAACGTGCTGTGTAATGACATTAAACATAAGTAAAAATTAGTAACAGAAGTTAATAGCAAGATACGGAAATTATTGATATCAGGTCCACAGCAAATGTTTTATAAGAGAGTCGTAAAATTCTGATGACATTGTAGATTAGATGGTAATAGTGTTAGGCTTTTATGGCAGAAATACTCTCGGGTGGTATTCCATTACTTTACCTGGGTATGTGTATATATATACCCATATATATATATATATATATAGAGAGAGAGAGAGAGAGAGAGAGAGAGAGAGAGAGAGAGAGAGAGAGAGAGAGATTTCTTTTATTTGCCACAAGCGCATCAAAAGTGGGACAAGTACAATGGGGGAGTTTACAAAACAAGGCGTCCTCAATAGGGAGGAGGCAATAACAATATATAAAAATAAAATAAAATATAACAAAAAATAGAATTATAACAAAATCCTCAATAGAGGATTTTGTTATAAAATATAACAAAAATAAAATTTATAACAAAATCCTCAATAGAGGGGAGGCGCCTTGGGGGGTCGCACACACCCCCGAAAAAAGTGTGCAACCCTTTTCCTCAGGAGCACAGAGAGGGGGTGCTCCCTCGTTCCTTCCTCTTTTCCACCTACAGGCTCATGTAAAGGGAAGGCCCATTCACACGGGCCATTCTCGCCACTTTCACCCACCTTTCATAAAAACGACTGGGGTGCAGCACCTCTCTCTCCATCCTGATCCTTCTTCCGAAATGATATCGGAAGAAACGGACCAGTTGTTGGCCAGAGAGAAAGGTGCCTGACCTCAGTCCTTTCAGACGCGTCCACCATACAACCTCTTTCGCCATGGCTATTACGCACAGAAACACCGCCTCTGCTTCATCTTTGAAGGGGGGAGGCGGCTTGATCATTACAATAGACTCGGTGCTCAACCGGATCGGTCCCACCCTTGACAGCAGTTGTTCGACATAGCCCCACAGATCCGCTACGCCCGAGCAGTGTACCAATGCGTGTGCAACGGTTTCCTCGTCGCACACGCATCTGGGACAGATCTTTTTGGCGGGGTCCCTACCCGGGCGCCCGTGTCTGTAGAGCCTTTCTCGAACGGGTAAAGCTCCTCGGTAGCACTGCCAGGCCAGAGACTTCTGGAAGTTGTCCATAGGTCCCGGGCTGAATGTCCTACCGAACAGGCTGGCCAGTTCGTCCTCCTCCATGTCTAGGGCTTCTCCGAGGGCGTCGTCGCACCTGCTGCGTACCAGCCCTCTATAGAATGTTGCGGTGGAGTCTCCACTGATAACCGGATCCGCCTGCCAGAGGGCGGTGAGCGCCTGGGCACACTCAGTGTGCCAGGCGCCCAGTTTTCTCGGTCTTTGCTTGACCCAGGATTGCAGCTCGGTGAGTGAGACGAGTCTGGGAAAGGTTCGTCTCACAAACGAGGCCCACACCGGTTGTCCGGTGAGGAATACGTAGAGGTGCCGTAGCCTTAATGCGTGTTTACGCATCATTAGCCACGGCATCCCCAGCCCTCCTTTCGAAGGGTGTTGACAGCAGATGAATCTCCTCGCCATAGGAGCCCGCCTCTTCCAAAGGAATTGGAAGAGCGCGCGCTCCATCTTGGTGAGGGTTTCCCTTGGGCAGGGCGCTACGGTCAGGCGGTAGTAGATGACGGACGCTATGTAGGTGTTCGCCACCTCCGCCCGACCTTTCAGGGATAGTTTGCAACTGACAGATAGATAGATAGATAGATACATTTCTTTATTAGCCACAAGGGCACGAAAGAAGGGGACAAATACAAATGGGGAGTTTACATACAAGCCACAATGTAGTATAAAAAAAAAAGCTATTTATTGTTTAAATTTTAAACAATAAATAGCTTATTTTTTTTTCTTTTACAAATATATTGCATATGTATATTAAGCATTTATATAGACATCTATAATAAAGACATATAGACATCTATAATAAAGACATATAGACATCTATAATATAGACATATAAACATCTATAATATAGACATATAGACATCTATAATATAAACATATAGACATCTATAATAAAGACATAAAGACATCTATAATATAGACATATAGACATCTATAATAAAGACATATAGACATCTATAATAAAGACATATAGACATCTATAATAAAGACATATAGACATCTATAATAAAGACATATAGACATCTATAATAAAGACATATAGACATCTATAATATAGACATATAGACATCTATAATATAGACATATAGACATCTATAATATAGACATATAGACATCTATAATAAAGACATATAGACATCTATAATATAGACATATACACATCTATTATAGACATATAGACATCTATAATATAGACATATAGACATCTATAATATAGACATCTAGACATCTATAATAAAGACATATAGACATCTATAATATAGATATATAGACATCTATAATATAGACATATAGACATCTATAATAAAGACATATAGACATCTATAATAAAGACATATAGACATCTATAATATAGACATATAGACATCTATAATATAGACATATAGACATCTATAATAAAGACATATAGACATCTATAATAAAGACATATAGACATCTATAATATAGACATATACACATCTATTATAGACATATAGACATCTATAATATAGACATATAGACATCTATAATATAGACATCTAGACATCTATAATAAAGACATATAGACATCTATAATATAGATATATAGACATCTATAATAAAGACATATAGACATCTATAATAAAGACATATAGACATCTATAATAAAGACATATAGACATCTATAATAAAGACATATAGACATCTATAATAAAGATATATAGACATCTATAATAAAGATATATAGACATCTATAATAAAGACATATAGACATCTATAATAAAGACATATAGACATCTATAATAAAGACATATAGACATCTATAATATAGACATATAGACATCTATAATAAAGACATATAGACATCTATAATATAGACATATAGAAATCTATAATATAGACATCTATAATAAAGACATCTATGAGACTGTGTAGATTCTACACAATCTCATAGATGTTTTTATTCTTATTGGCAAAATCACATTTTTTTACATCTATGTTACTAATGATAAACTAACATCATCACCATCATTGTTTAATGTCCACTTTCTCTGCTAGTAAGGTTTGGATGTCTCATCACAGACTAATGGTGGGGGGTGCTGAGGGTGGGGGGCACTGAGGGTGGGGGCGCTAAGAGTATTACGTGGCCGTAAGGAGGGATGTGGCCCCAAAAGTTTGAGAACCTCTGGTCTAAAGTCTGTCTGGAACCCAGAGACTCATTAGACCGGGAGTTATCCAGGTTTTTCTGGTGTAAAGCGACTGAGAATACAAGACACCCCAGTGGACAGGACGCCAGTGAAATGTAATAAAATGTTTTGTTCAAGAACCCGAATCAGAGCCCAGTACAAGAATCGAACCGACGACAATCTGATCGTACGTCCAACACCTTTACCACTAGACCATGGATAGATTTATCGTAGATAACGTTCTCGGTTGTATTTGTGTCTCATGTTAACCGGGAGTAAATTTGAGGAAACAGAGAATAATTTCCAACTGCTTATTCGCTCGACAAGATACCAGACCTCATTCGCTTGCCGAGTGGGGTAGACCTCGTCAAATCGGACCGAGGAAACAATGTTTCTATTGGTCTTTCCGTTGCTGATTCTATCTACCGGTCACAACTCCTGGCCGAAGGAGCAACGTGAAATAAAGTGTTTTGCTCAAGGACACAACACATCACCCATTCCGAAAATTGAACTCGTAACCTCACGATTTCGAATCCAACTCTCTAACCACTAAGCCATGCGCCTTCATAAGCTGTTTATTAATAAATAGTTTTGTTTTATTCATGAAAAATGGTAAACATTTATTTATAATGTAATGACATTAATAAAAAATATGGTTAAGAAATCGTAGCCTGTCCTGTATATGTTCCATAGTCCTGACTATATAGTCAATATAGCGAGGGAGAGGTGCTGTAATAAACAGGTACACCTCGTTTCTATCCTCATCCCGATTGAAGTGGGTTGAAGGTAATTCCGGTGACCCAAGGCGCTAGATGTTTCTATTGGGTTTGACAAGAAATCTATTTAAAAGCATTAGGTCTTTTTTTTCATCAACTGATGATCTTCTGTCCGTTGGGTGATGAATCCCCGGCCCTGACGCTTATTTTACCAGATCGTCGCTGGAGTATTATTGATGTAGATCATGCTCTAGATTAGGGTGACTATCTCATCGAAACGGGAGTATTGTGATGCCGTCCAAGCCTTTTACTATGAGCAGGGAGCCATTACTCTCTCGACACGTTCAATGGTATCGTTAATAGCAGCATGTTAAGGGAGTTGGTCAGAGCTGAGACAGCATGATAATGAGTGGAGCCCCCAAATGTCTACCGTAAACCCGCAGGGGCATTTATGAGGCTCACAGATTCGGGGACCCTAAATTACACTAGTATATGTTATATGACACTTTATTATTGCTTAATGAAAGGGAGGTGGATTGACAGACTTGGTAGAGCGTCGGACAACATGCTTCGCGGCATAGAGTTACATCCCTTTAGGTTCCGAGTTCAAATTCCGATGAGGTTAGCTTTGCCTTTCATCCTTAAAGGGTTGATAAAATAAAGTACCAGTAATGTACTGGGGTCGATTTAATCGACTTTCCCCTCCTCAAAAATTGTTGGCCCTGTAGAAACAATTATTTCTTAGTGAACTAGATTAGTAAGAACTAAATGTCGGTTCACTTGATCTCCCCACATTAATACTAGTGGGCATACAGCCAGTAGGCTTGCCCGTTGATATCAATAATTGTTTCTACTTTTGGCACAAGGCCAGCAATTATCTCAGTGCATTACTGGTATTTTACTTTATCGACCCCGTAAGGATGAAACGCAAAGTTAACCTCGTCGGGATTTGAACTCAGAACGTAAGAGTTTCTACTTTTGGCACAAGGCCAGCGATTACCCCAGTGCATCACTGGTACCTTATTTTATCGACCTCGTAATGATGAAAGGCAAAGTTAACCTCGGCGGATGTGAACTCAGAACCCAAAGGGCCATAACTATGCTGCAAAGCATGGTGTCTGACGCTCTACCGATTACTGCCAAACCACCGCCCGTTAATATCATTAATATGGATTTAGGAATCTTTGCTCAAATGGAAAAAAATGTATTTGATATTGCAGATATATAATTTAGTGTCGAATGTTCGGTATCTGATCGATAAATTCCTGCAGAATGTTGCATCTAATTAGTTTTAGCTTAAATCTGTTAAGGTAATTGGTTTTACTGTTAATCATACGTTAAAATTAATCAACTTAATTGTCCACATACAAGACAAATTTGAACAATGGCTGATCTCTCGCTAAACACATTTTTATTTCATCTCATGGCACTCCGTCGGTTACGACGACGAGTGTTCCAATTGATATGATCAACGGAACAGCTGGCTCGTAAAATTAACGTGCAAGTGGCTTAGCAGTCCACGCACACGCGTACCTTTAACGTAGTTCTCAGGAAGATTCAGTGCTAGACTATTAAACTATTTTCTAATAAAAAATATAAAAAGATATTCAAGCTTTTGGAATTACTAGTATATATGGTAACAATTTATCTGAGCGTCAATTGACTGACAAATAACAAAAGTGTCTTAAGAAACATGCATATATGTATATACGTTAGTGTGATATCATCTTCTTCCAACTGCCAATTGTCATATCACATATAAAGTGTCTTAAGATACATGCATACATGTATATACGCTAGTGTGCTATCTTCTTCCAAGTGCCATTTGTCATATCATTAAGGTGGCTACATGGCAGCATTTAAAGACAGTAAATCTTAGTAATATGACAGCACTGGTCTCTAAAATTAAAGAGAATGTGTGTATATAGAGGGTATATATCGATTATATTTTCTCTCTAAAAGTTGTTCACAAAACAAAGCATGTACTCTGTAGAAAACTACTCTTAAGTATTTTATTCTAAAAACTTTCATATATGTTCATGAACATTGATAACAAGTTTAAAGTAATATATTTCAACGATATCATGTTTCTTTTTTTAAAACATTCGTTCCCTCTCTAATGATACAACACCGGTTTCTTTCTTTTAATTTTTATCATCTATTTATTTACTATGTTAAACATTTAAACATGTTACACACACACACACACACACACACACACACACACACACACACACACACACACACACACACACACACACACACACACACACACACACACACACAATAATTAAATTAAATTAAACTAAATTAAATTAAATTAAATTAATCGCACCTCGAGCTGTTCGGCAGAGAAACAATTGTAATATGTAATAAATTGTGTTCCGATGCATCACTGATTCTTCGTTTTCCTTATTATTATACTCTGCTCCGAGGGAGCACAGAGTGCTCAACCGGCATACCGCCTATGGACGCATCCAAACAACCATACTACAAATATATATACTAGACCTGAAAAATGTGCAAACTCAAAAGAGCCACAGAATGTTATAATAAACCTTCAAAAGTGTGGGACTAGAGTTGTTGCTCAAAAATATTGTAATCATTATCTATCGTACACTCTGTGGCATCCTTTTATAAAAAAGAAACTCATAACGAACTCAAGACGACACGATAATTATTTAAGCTAATGTTCAATATCTCATATTAGTAATGATTAATACGAAATGCACTTAAAACGAATTCTATATTATAAATTCACTTAAATAATTATCGTGTCGTCTTGAGTTCGTTATGAGTCTCTTTTTTATAAAAGGATGCCACAGAGTGTACGATAGATAATTGTTTCTACTTTTGGCACAAGACCATGAATTATCCAGTACTTTATTTTATCGACCCCGTAAGGATGAAAGGCAAAGTTAACTTCGGCGGGATTTGAACTCAGACCGTAAAGGGACGTAACTATGCTGGAAAGCATGGCGTCCGACCCTCTACCGATACTGCCAATTCACCGAGTGTACGATAGATAATGATTACAATATTTTTGAACAACAACTCTAGTCCCACACTTTTGAAAGTTTATTATAACATTCTGTGGCTCTTTTGAGCTTGCGCATTTTTCAGGTCTAGTTTAATATTTTTTTAAGGCAACGCTTGTAATAGCTCTAGTTAAACATGATATATATTAATAATAAATTATCCTTGTAATGTAATTAGATTATATAATTGTTATTTTATAAATGATCTTATAAATATTATTGTAAGGTGTATAGACATATTTTCAGACTTTTAATAGTTAATATAAATTTAAAAAATCATATATAAATTAACAATATAACTTACCAAAACGAGAAAAATATTTTGATGATAAACGACGAAATATTGGAGGATAAATAAATGTGGTAACAAAGTGGCGGATGCTTTTGAGCAACAATTACTCTCTCCATGGTTGATTAGCCAATAAGACGATGAAATTAACCAATAAGACGATACATTACAAAAGATATTTGGGAGGCATCACCACGGCCAGCGATACCCCCTGATTTTTTTTATTCACAAGCTACGCATATATGTCAGACACACAGACTTAAAACATTCTGTTGTTAGTCACTGTGTGTCTAACAGATATATATATATATATATAACAGATATATATATATATATATATATATATATATATATACAATATAAACAAATTAGTCGTAAAATGAAAGGTCAATATAGGATTCAGTCGGAGCCTTACTAGTGAGGTGGTAGTATGGTAGGAGAGATATATTACTGTTAAAGAATTACACAGGTTTGCCTCTGTCAACAGGTGTTTGCTAGAGACATAATCCTGCTGAATCATCTGGTTTTCAATCTCTCGTCTCCATATAGTGAATAAAATCATTTGTTTGCTCTTGACTTTCTCAGTTCCAAGTAGCTTTCCTTGTAACATAACTTGGATACAGGACTGCAAGTTAAAGAAACACTGAACAATTTTACAGTGGTCCCGCTACTGCTTTACAAGGAGCGCTACTTTGATAATTCTGGGCTGAGTTATGTCTCCTGATCATAGATAAAATAAAATGAAGGGGACAGTTTAGGAACCATTAGTTGCTTGATAACCTATAGAAAGGTTATGAGCTGCTCAATATTGCCAGCAGCCAATTTAAGAAATTATTTCTATCTAAATTTGTTTGTGTTGTGTATTAGGTATTTATATAAAATAAATGTCTTGAATTTCTTTTTAGATATATTTAATTCTTATTTATTTATTTCATTTTTTTTTTTTGCAGTACCTAAAAGCAAACCAGCCAAGCCCTTTAGAATGTTTCATCCTTCCAACTTAAACCATCCAATTTCAAGGGGATGAAAACATCATTCGGGAATATTTTTAAAGCGACGTTGAAAAAAAAACAAAGAATGAAAGAAATACCATATACAATGGCTGATGAAGTGATGCAGAAACTATCAACTGACATTTGGAGTTTGCTATGAAAGCTGAAAAAAGATGTAACTAAACAATAAATAAGACAATGATATTCCAGAGTGAGTTTCTAAAGTCGCTATACAGATCAGGTGTAGATATTTTATCTGCCAAAGACCGCGAGATAGCAATATTTACTGTAATCTACAGAAATAGAAAATAACGTTAGGAATAGCAGAAGAAAGTGTGGTCGAAAACAGGGCCCGCTGTTATCCTTCTTTTTGACATAACCATTTATATATATTATATATATTATATATACTATAATATATATTATATATTATATATACTATAATATATATTATATATATTATAATGTATATTATATCATATATATATATATTATATCATATATATATATATTATATCATATATATATATATTATATATACATATATTATATATATATATATATATATATATATATATATTATATATTATATATACATATTATATATATATATATATATTATATATATATATATAATATATATATGTCCCAACACTATAAACACAGAGCTGGCATATCTAAGAACTGACTAACTGCCTGATGAGGTCATAGCCATTCAATGGCTATCATCGAAATATATATAGCAGTAAATAAAGGATTATGAGTTCATGCAATTGACTTATGTTTCGTCAGTATATATATATATATATATATATGTATATATTGTATATATGTATACAAACATATATATTGTAGTACAAACTTGATATAAATTTGCAAGTGTTTAGAGCACTGAGTTGGTGGGACGAGTTATGTATAATCAGTGACAACAGTAGCATAGGTAGATATTTAAGTTTCGTTGAGTTTGACACCATTTTATTCCGTTTGCCATATTGTAATGCAGTTACTTCATCAAGATATGGCAGGCTGAATGAATTGGCGTTAAACCCAGCGAAACTTAAGTATTTACATATAGATACATAAATATATGTACATATGTGGAACAGTTTCTGTCATGATATAGGCTTTCATCAAAACAAATCATTGAGATAGAATGAATGTAGATTATTTAAGTAAGAATTTATGCAATTCAGTTTCTATCGAGATGTTTGCTGGACATCTTGGTTTATGTTTGAATGTTCCATCAACTTCATATAATTTTACTATAAGAATTATATTTACTTCGTTTACATCATTTCCTTTCTGTTGTGATTTAGTATCGCGATTGGGACATGTTCTACTTTATTTTTACAACACTATATCTAGAGTGGATGACAACGTGTTCATTGCGTAACAATAATTTACAACAAAAATTTATGACATTTCTAGCGTCATTAAGGCGACGAATTGGCAGTGGTTAGAACGTCAGATAGAATGGCAGAGTGGTTAGAACGTCAGATAGAATGTTGTAGCCTTCTGTGCTCTGAGTTCAAATCCTGTTGAGGTTAACTTTGCCTTTCATCCTTTCAAAGTCGATAAAATAAAGTAGCAACCTAGTACTGGGGTTGACTCTTTCTCACGTCCTTTCTCTCTTTCCCTGGACACGTCGTATGTCACTAAATAACTCCTACAACCCCTCCAAGAGTTACCGGTCCACTCCTACATAAGTCTCTACGCTATATGTTTATTGCGATACATAAAGTTTATTTATCGCTGTAATGACATTTAAAATTTGATGACATCTCTAGAGTCTTTAACTGCAATGAATTACTCATAGTAAAGTATTCCTCTAAACAAAAGGTTCTCAAACGTTTTGGAGCCCCCCCCCCCCCCCTCTCACGGCCTCATAATCCCCTCACCGCATCCAAACCTATTTCCAGAGAGACCAGCCTACACGTACATTGTAAATCTTAACTATAATAAAGAAAAGAGTGCGGGATTGCGTCCAGAATATATTTTTTTACCCCGTTTGTAAAATAAGTTGGATTACTTTGAATAAATAATGAATGAATATTACATAATTTATGTGCTAAATTTCGTGGCTGTTGATTAAATATATTTTATAGCTTATTTAAAGACCTTTAAAATGTCCAAATGTCAACACTTCCGGCCGTTATATTATAACACTTATAAAAATATCGCATATATTTCCGTCGCTAACTTTTTCCTAATGCAGTTTATATATAATTGTTTCTACTTTTGGCACAAGGCCAGCAATTACCCAGTACATTACTGGTACTTTATTTTATCGACCCCTTAAGTACCCACTTTAAGAACCTCTGTTCTAAACAATATCAAAGGATTACTAATACTGGCCAAAGAAATGTCTAGATGAAATGAATTATCACTTAACACCGCAGTACTCTACTAAAGACTTAATGATCTAATTTGGCACAGGGTCAGCAATTTTAGGGGAATTGACAATTGATTGTATTTACGTCAGTAATTAAATGGGGCCTTAATTTATTGACCTCAGAAGGATGAAAGGGAAAGTTGACGTCGGTGGGAATTGAACTCACGACCTAAAGAGCCCGAACAAATACCGCTAAGCACTTGTACGACGCTCTATCAACTCTGCCAAATAATGGTATTTCAATTCAGAAACTAAAGAGCAAGTGCGATTTACCGAACGTGTGTGTGTGTGTGTGAAAGAGAGAGAGAGAATGTGTGTGTGTGTGTGAAAAAGAGAGAGAGAGTCTGTGTGTGTGTGTGTGTGTGTGTGCGTGAAACACTTGCTAGCAGCAGTCATAATTATTCACCCCTACACAGCGAGCCTCTAGACATATAAAAGAGTCAACTATTGGCAGAGTTGTTAGAACTTCGGATAAAATACTTTGCAACATTCGTTCCATCGCTCTGAGTTCAAATCCCACCGAGGTCAACTTTGCTTACTGGCAGATAAATACCTATTTATACATTAATGATCTCTAGCGATCGAAAGCAGCGCGATCACTATCGATTAATATGCCGTCACCATAAAGATTTAAGACTTTTGTGGTTAATTCTAATAAATAACATTTATAAAAAATAAAAATGAAAAATACATTAATTTCTGATCTAGGCACAAGGCCATCAATTTTTTGGGAGAGGAAAGTCGATTAAATCTGCCCCACTGCATTACTGGTACTCTATTTTATCGACCTCGGATGAAAGGATGAAAGACAAATCTACCCTCGGCAGGATTTGAACTCAGATCATAAAGGGGTGTAACTCTATGCCACAAAGCATGTTGTCCGACGGTCTACCGATTACTGCTAATCCACCTCCGAAAGCTCGCGCATATTAAAACAAACCGGTTTATTTTATTTGACGTTAAAATTCCATAATCATCTTCCTCATTAAAACCGCTTTAAATTATCTCCCCTCCCAAACTGACAATCTCCAACTACTTGAAAGCTATTACTTGAAAGTATGCAGCTGTGTTCATCGATTTTATTGGTACATACACACACACACAGATATATATATATATATATATATATATATATATACACATACGCACATACACATATATATATACACTCAAATACATATATAAATATATACACACATAAATATATATATACAAACATATATACAAGTATGTATGTGTATATATATATATATATATAATATGAGATCAATATCCCCACAGGTACTAAGTACCCTCGGAAATATATAGGGTGTCTATGATACAGTTGTTGTTCAATGGTATTAATTTGACATACCAGAACTATAAAATTGATATAAGCGGAACAAGTAAAATTCAAACAATCTTTCAAAATAAATTCAAAAAATATAATTTAAATATTTACCTATCCATATTGTTTTTACCGACGGTTTCGCCTCACAAAAGATTGGAAATCCGGGGGACTTCCAATGGAAAGTTCGGGTGAACCCGCTTCTACTAACGACCAGTTCACGTGTAGGTCACGTTTACGGCCCCATTCGATCCTGCACTAGCTGGCTGAAGGCAATATATTTGCCGGCTGTGGGACTTTATGTCCTATGTAAGGGAAAATGCTTTCTGAAGAGCCGAATTCCAATCTGTTGTGAGGCGAAACCGTTGGTAAAAGCAATATGGATAGGTAAATATTTAAATTATATTTTTTGAATTTATTTTAAAAGATTGTTTGAATTTTACTTGTTCCGCTTATCTCAATATTATATATATATATATATATATATATATATACATGTATGTATGTACATATATATAATACATCACTGACAACAGCCATTGTAAAGCAGCTTCTCCAATCTATTGTCCACATTATTTCATCCATCACAAACAAGATATCATACATTATTTAGATGTTAAAAATACAAATCCTTCTATTTTTGTAATAAAACATTAAAATCTTCATCACGTTTCAGCGTTTTCTTCTAAAATATTATATACTGTATGTACAGTGGAATCCTCGGTTCATGAACGCCTCTCATCACGAATGAATCGGTTCACGGACAATTTTTCTGAACATAAAGCATCTCGGTTCACGAACAATCTTTCTGAATATAAAACATCTCGGTTCACGAATGTTGTCTCAAGCTGGCAACAAAGGTTGGCAACAATCTTGGAGTATCGGTGAGAAAGAGTCCCTTGCTGTGGAGTTAGTTACTATGGCGATATCTATGTGTCTTTCACACAGTCTCTCTCTCACCACTTCACCCTCTATCTCTCACTGTATTTCTCTCTCTCTCTCAACATTTAGTATTGGAAAAATAGATTTAGTTTGCGAACATTTCGGATGACGAACGGCCTTGAGAATGAATTAAGTTCGTGAACTGAGGTTGCACTATATTCGGTTTCTGTTAAAATAATAGTAGAACTTGGATGAGAGAAACAAACTCGTTCCAGATAAAATATTTTGTTGTCATTCACTTACGTCTGTTTGTATAGAGTCTGAGTTGGAATATTTTCCATTTAGATATTAATGGATGCACCTAGGCAAGGTTCCGTAACTCGTGAGGGAGTCATAGGGGCGCTGTATTGACACGTGACCTTTCTAGGGTATTTCTTTACCTTGCGGAGCCCATCTCCACCCCGGAAGGTATAAATTAAAAAGAAATGAAATGATCCGAATCTCATCCCAGACCTCATTCGATTACTGAACCCTAGGTGTCAGTTACCTCAAGGTTCCATCTGATAACATTCAAAGGACATATTGAAATATCTGTTTGAATTTGTGGGGTCCACTTCTGACAGCAGCCACTGGAAGGAGTATTTAAGAATTTGTCCCCTCCCCATGACTCTCCCAGCAATAAGTGAGTGAAGAAGAAGAAGGTTTCACTCCTGTGGGGGTCCATCTCCATCCTGATAGCAGGGAGTAAGGAAGTATTATTTCCCAGGTATAAAACATCTACAACTACATTAACTAATCCTTAGATAGGTTTAAATACTTGATATGTATCTTCGAGTAAACTAGAAATCTGAAACCTCATCATTCAACGGCCTAATGGTAAGGGTATTAATTTTACGGTCGCGGGGATCGTGGATACGATCCCCACATCGGACAACGTTTTATGTCCTTGAGCAAGGTCCTCGATTTCACGTTGCTTCGGTCAACTCAGATGAAAAATAAATACCAGTAATAGCTAGGGGTGGTGTTCTCACCAATGGGGAATATTGTGCTCTCAGTCGTTTAAAGTCATATAAAACTGAGATATACTTCAGTCACATAACTGTGGATGTAGTCTAGTGGTAAGGGTGTTGGACTAGCGATCATAAGGTCGTGGGTTCTACTCCTGGACTGTGTGTTGCATTCCTGAGCAAAACCCTTTACTTCCCGTTGCTCCAATATACTCAGCTGAGTGTGAGTATCAGTAACAGCTGGAAGTTTAACACTCTGGTAGACTGACGTCCGATCCAGGGGGAAATTATGCATTTTCAGCCACTTCACACCACGGAAACCGGGATAAGTACCAGCCTGATGAGCCCCCCCCCCCCCTGAATGATGACGAATGATCTGAGGACCATTTGGCTGTTATTTCTAGCAAATTAAATTGCCACGAATAGACTCCTTTTTTGGCATGTGATTAACCTTACAGCTGTTGTTATTTAACCCCAGGTCAGATTTTATTGACCATATCTATTATCACAGACACCCCTGTGTTACCTCGTCCCCCCTTTAACAATGTATAGAGTACCAAGGACTAAATTATTCTATATACTTTTCTGTGACTATGGTTTGTTATCTGAGGAATATTTAACTGTTATTTCTAGCGTTATAAACGACCACCTAGAGGCTTTATCATTAACTCACCAGTATTATTGTTACGGCCCTTGCCATTCTGAGTACAAATCCTGCCGAGGTTAACTTTGCCTTTCATCCTTACGGGGTCGATAAAATAAAGTACCAGTCATACACTGGGTAATTTCTGGCCTTGTGCCAAACGTAGAAACAATTATTGTTGCTACTGCTGTTTAACCTCAGGTCAGCTATGATTGAGTCTACTTATTATCAATGACGTTCCAACCGTGACTATTCCGTATTTTTCTTACGTGCATCTAAAGTATCTTTCTATAAAACATGGCAATGTGATTTGAAGGAGATTTGACTGTTATTTCTAGCATGTTAAATCATCACGTAGAAGCCACCTCATCATCTCACCAGTGTTCTTATAGTAGCGAGGGTAGGCTGAAAAGTTCGTAGGCTGATTATGAAGGTGTTATGCTAGAGCTGTGAAATCTTGCATGCATTAATTTCAACTCTTCTTATTAATAACTGCATTGTTTCTTTCCAGGACTATGTTGAAAAAAGGGGTGCTCTGAGGAGGATGATGGTGTTGATGATGGTGTTGATTATGATGATGATGATGCATATATAAGTATAAAAGGTTCGATTGACTTTCGACAAATCAGACCGAGGAAACAATGTTTCCGTTGGTCTTTCCGTTGGTCTTTATTATCTATTGGTCGCAACTCCAGGTAGAAGGAGCAACGTGAAATAAAGTGTCTTGCTCAAGGACATAACGCATCGCCTGGGAATCGAACTCACAACCTCAAGATTGTGAATCCAATCCGCCACACGCTTTCACATAAGAACTGGTTAGCAGAGCGTAGTTATATAAGTATAGAGTTGTGTATTTCACTCACAAGGTTTAGATTGACTCGAGGGCGTAGAAAAGAGACTTACCCAAGATGTCATTCAGTGAGAATCGAACGCGCCATCTCATGAATGCAAAGTAAACATCTTCGCCACCCAGCCACACTTGTATCAATATAGTGATGGAGACTCAATTGACCGTTGTCATTATCTGTGTAAGAATTTTCATCGTGATTAAGTAAGATAACATTATTCGTTTTTGCCCCTTTACACTCTGAGTTCAAATCCCGCGGAGGTTAACTTTGCCTTTCATCCTTACGGGGTCGATAAAATAAAGTACCAGTAATGCACTGGGATAATTGCTGGCCTTGTGCCAAAAGTAGAAACAATTATTCGTTTTTGTCAAACTTTGAATGAAGCCAGTTTGAATGATCACAGATAAGAGAAAACCAAGTTGAATGACTCCAAACAAGAAAGGAACAGTTTGAAATGAATACAAACGATACTTAAAACCAGATTCAATAACCACAAACAATACTTTAAACCAGATTCATAACCACAAACTTTAAACCTTTCTGAATGTGTGCGTGTGTGTGTGGGTGGGTGGGGTGGGTGGCGTGGTGACAGCTCACACCTATGCAGGTTTAGCTGGCCCCCTCCAAGGTATATCTCGTTGGAGGTGTCTTGGGTAATTTAATTATAGGGACCCCAGTCTTATCATCTCATTTCTACAGCTGAGTAAACTGGAGCAACGTGAAATAAAGTGACTTGCTCAAGGAAACAACACATCAGCCGGTCCGAGAATTGAACTCACAACCTTTCGATTGCAAGCCCAATGCTCTAACCACTAAGCCATGCGCCTTCACTCTCTGAAGTGGGCCTCTCTGAATGGCCACAAACAATACTTAAACCTCTCTGAATGGTCACAAACAAGAAAGAATCAGTTTGAATGACCAAAAACAAGCGAGAACCAGATTGAGGCAATTCTATTATTTAATGTATTTGGTGTTGCTATGGCAGCAACCAATTGATAGAGTCGTAGGGCATCGGATGAAATGTCTCCCTATATATTTCGGGTATGGAACTCTCAGTTCAAAATCCTGCCTTGATTTAGTCGGTTATAATAAGGTTGGTTTTCATCTCTTTTTCTTCTTCTTCTTCTTCTTCTTCTTCTTCTTCTGAGAAGGAATTAGAAAGATCTCTTTCAGGGTTCCCCATCTGCTTCACACGAACCTTAAAAATCAGGAATACCCCCCCCCCCCCGCGCCCCACCCCAGTGTGAACCTGTCTACAGACACCTTGAATTTGTTCTGCCTTTGTTACTCTAAATATAGATTTTAAAGAGTTCCCTTTTCTTTAAACCCATCAACCAATGACCTCCACCCATCCCAATCACCACCCTCTCCTAACACCAGAAAAGGGATAAATACCACCATATTACTTGGACAATCGGCTTCCTTATGATTTCTCCCGAATGAAACAGTTCTATATTAAATATTTATACTCAGCTATGTATTGAGTACCTTACTTACTGTGGTTACTCCTGATTGAACCTGCGATTCTGTTTTTCTCTCTCTCTCTCTTACTGCTCCCTCGTTCTCTCTGTTTCTCCTACTTTCTTTCGCCCCCTCTGTCATGTCAGTTAACACTTTCTCTCTACTGACCTCTTCCTCACACTTCCACTCACTCACTCACTGTTTCTCCCCTTCTCACTTCACCCCGTTCGCGACGAATACAATTTCCTTCTTTCTTACATTTGGATTCATCTCGAAAGGTCTTTTTTCTACGCGCTCATATATTCACCCAGCTTATGCTGACAGAATAACTATGCAGCTTGTTCCCTTCCTATCTACGGTTAGCTTTCCTCTTTGTTGTTTACTTGTCTCACTCGCTTTACGCGTTTTAATTGTCCTAATAACTTAATTTAGTTATTATTGCACCAACGTGATGTATATGAATTTTAATGCAATGAAATATCTATGATCGTTGGCAAATCACTGATGAGGGACTCATTTTATAACATGTTATCCATGTGCAACCTGCAGTATTCTTCTCCCCATTTTTTCATGTATATATATATATATATATATATATATATATATATATAAATATAATAAATAATAAAGAATTCATATCTAGTAACATATATATACATACAGATGCATATCAATTCTAGCAAATATATAGGTTTTGTCTTAATAACATTGTGGTTCAATGCATGGGGTTGCAGAACAATAATATAAGAGACGTAAAATAAGAAAATTATAAAATTAACTTACTTACTAAACTATCACTTCCAACTAATTAGTTTCTGGAATGGAGTAAATATATTTTCCGAAGAAGATATTGAGAAGCATTCCATCGTCAGGAAAGTCTATTCTCATGTAAGTTTCCAGGCAAAGCGAGGACTCTGGAAACTTATTAAAAAATAATTCAGTGGATAGGAAATAGCAAAGCGTGGACTGAATTCCTAGCCATTGAGAAAATCACTGCCTCTGCGTCTGTGGCAAATTCAAAAAGAATCGAACACGTGACATCGAGGTCAATCAGTGGAAAGTGGTTTGCTAATAAGACAGCGGCCTGCCTACAACCGTAGCAGCAGTCATGGCCAATATTGCTCGACAAATAATTTGGAGATAATAATAAAGAATTCATATCTAGTAACATATATATACATACAGATGCATATCAATGCTAGCAAATATATAGGTTTTGTCTTAATAACATTGTGGTTCAATGCATGGGGTTGCAGAACAATAATATAAGAGACGTAAAATAAGAAAATTATAAAATTTATAATTTTCTTATTTTACGTCTCTTATATTATTGTTCTGCAACCCCATGCATTGAACCACAATGTTATTAAGACAAAACCTATATATTTGCTAGCATTGATATGCATCTGTATGTATATATATATGTTACTAGATATGCCTCTGTATGTATATATATATGTTACTAGATATGAAAAAGCGAAAAAAAAATGGGAAACAACAAACCGAAGAGTGTGCGAGCAACTATCTATCTACGTGCGTAAATATACTTTTACCTGTTCCAGCCATCCGGCTGAGGCCATGCATGGATGGATGGATCATTGCAGGAGTGCCATAGTGGACATACAGCATGCCTGAATATTTCAAACCTGGCGGAATGCATCTCTTTCTACGGAAAACCTATGATTCGATTTATAGCTCAACAAAAAGCAAGTTTTCCTGATAAGACAGGTTTGCGGTCGATCCCGCAACAGTCGAGACTTCTAGTGACCTTGGTTCTAGAACCACCTCCCTACTCACCACCATCGGCACAGAGTTCGCTACCCGCAAGTGAGAGCCTCGTGTGGCTCTTCTTATGCATATCTCTTATCATCCTACAGGGAAACGCCTTCTCTTTTCTGCCCGCCGGGGCCGCTCGGCGACCAAGGCATGGGCTCCTGTTTGTTTATAATAGTGAGCGATGGGGAGAGTGACAGAGACGGAGGCAGTAAGTTAAAGAGAGAGAGAGAGAGAGAGAACACAGGCACTTGATAAGACAGGTAGACTGCTAATTAACCAGTGATCCATATGTTGCTATAAGTGTAGAATCACCAGAGCCGGAGAAATACCCAGTTGGCCATTGTTGGATTGATGGAGTTACATAGAAGCTCCGTAACCTCAACATGAAACTACCCCAGTTTTCACACCTCACCGTACATCATCAACTTCATTTCCCAAAGAATCCTTACCGCTAGAAACGTCGGCGAAAACAAAATAAATTTATAGATATATTTGGGGAAGATCATGTTGTCCTAACATTGTCAAAAATAATGGTTTAGGCACAAGGCCAGCAATTTGAAGGGCAGTTGAAAGTCGATTAAATCGACCCCAGTATGTTACTGGTACTTTATTTTATCGACTCCATAAGGATGAAAGGCAGAGTTAACCTCGGCAGGATTTGAACTCATGTCGGAAAGGGCCATAACCCTATTCCATAAAGCATGTAGTCCGACGCTCTAACCACACTGCTAATCCACCGCCCTGGCATTGCCAAAAGCAATAATTGTTTCTACTTTTGGGACAAGGCCAGCAATTATCCCAGTGCATTACTGGTACTTTATTTTATCGACCCCGTAAGGATGAAAGACAAAGTTAACCTCGGCGGGATTTGAACTCATATCATAAAGGGCCGTAACTCAGATCATAAAGGGCCAAAAGTAATAATAAAACACACTCACTGTTTGGTTTGGATTTTTGCTTCAGTTCAGTACATCTTTATAAATGTTTTAGATGTCAATCAATGTTTATCATTGATTGACCAACCGAGGGGAAATCACTGAAGATGTCACAGAGTAATATGTGTGATGAAAGAAGTTTGAGAAACTTTGAGAAATTATATTTACATTAATAATCTTAACTGTTGGTCAATCAATGATAAACATTGATTGTCAGCTAAATTACTTATTATAAATATATACTGAACTGAAGCAAAAAAACAAACAAACCAAACAGTGAGTGTGTTTTATTATTGTGGATTGGCAGTATCGGTAGAGAAAAAGATGCCATGTTTTTCAGCATAGAGTTACGGCCCTTTACGAGTTCAAATCCCGCCGAGGTTAACTTTGTCTTTCATCCTTACGTACCAGTTATGTACTGAGTAATTGCTGGCCTTGTGCCAAAAGTAGAAACAATTATTATTATTGGCAATATTAGGACAACATGACCCTCCCCAAATATAACAATATGACCTTCCCCAAATATAACAACATGACCCTCCCCAAATATAACAATATGACCCTCCCCAAATATAACAATATGACCTTCCCCAAATATAACAACATGACCCTCCCCAAATATAACAATATGACCCTCCCCAAATATAACAACATGACCCTCCCCAAATATAACAACATGACCCTCCCCAAATATAACAATATGACCTTCCCCAAATATAACAACATGACCCTCCCCAAATATAACAATATGACCCTCCCCAAATATAACAACATGACCCTCCCCAAATATAACAATATGACCCTCCCCAAATATAACAATATGACCTTCCCCAAATATAACAATATGACCCTCCCCAAATATAACAACATCACCCTCCCCAAATATAACAATATGACCCTCCCCAAATATAACAACATGACCCTCCCCAAATATAACAACATGACCCTTCCCAAATATAACAACATGACGCTCCCCAAATATAACAACATGACCCTCCCCAAATATAACAACATGACCCTCCCCAAATATAATAATATGACCCTCCCCAAATATAACAACATGACCCTCCCCAAATATAACAATATAACAGTAATGCAATTATCCCAGTGCATTACTGGTACTTTATTTTATCGACCCTGTAAGGATGGAAGGCAAAGTTACCTCGGCGGTAATTGAACTCAGACCATAAAGAGGCGTAACTATGCTACAAAGCATGGCGTCCAACCCTCTACTGATACTGCCAATGTAAAGTAGTTCTTAAGACATATTCCCCGTTGTTTCCATAGCAACTTCATCACTGTAAGCCTATTATAAATATTTCACTAGACATGAAAAATGCGCAAGCTCAAAAGTGCCACAGAATGTTATAATAAACCTTCAAAAGTGTGGGACTAGAGTTGTTGCTAAAAAATATTGTAATCATTATATATCGTACATTCTGTGGCATCCTTTATAAAAATAGCTTAAACCAACGAAGCCTTTATTTTTACGCTATTTCACTTAGTTAATTCTTAGAGTGTAACATATAAAAATATGATTTACAACTATAAAATAAATTAATTAATATAATAACAGAGCTGCGGAGCTGAAATTTAGGAAATAATGGAGTATCGGATCCTGAGTTGGAGCCAGTCAATTTTTGGCCGACTCCGCAGCCCTGTATAATACATTTCATATTAAAGTTATTAATAAACCTATTTTACACTTCATGCAAATTACCACGAGATATTGATATTAGATATAAGATACAGCGCAATATCTACAGCTGTAAAAGTACGAAAGCGAAGTAATAATAAGTGGCTTAAGGTAATTCCAATATGAAAGTTTGTAGTGATAAAAATTTGATAATGCAATACGATTGTTAATATTATAGTTCTATGAAAATGTAACAATAGATAACTAAATTATTTTACTATTAGTATATTTAAGAAATTATCATTATAGATTTGATCGTTCATATAAGCATCATATTAAGTTTCAACACAATTATTTTGTTACTATGAGTATATGATAATAATATTACGTAATTATTTATAGCTGTTATTACATTAAACATAGATGTATTTATTTTTATATGTTACACTCTAAGAATTAACTAAGTGAAATAGCGTAAAAATAAAGGCTTCGTTGGTTTAAGCTATTTTTATAAAGGATGCCACAGAATGTACGATATATAATGATTACAATATTTTTTAGCAACAACTCTAGTCCCACACTTTTGAAGGTTTATTATAACATTCTGTGGCACTTTTGAGCTTGCGCATTTTTCATGTCTAGTTTAATATTTTTTTAAGGCAACGCTTGTAATAACTCTAGTTAAACAGGATATATATTAATAATAAATTATCGTTGTAATGTAATTAGATTATGTAATTGTTATTATAAATTATCTTATAAATATTAGTGTAAGATGTATAAAAATATTTTCAGACTTTTAATATAAACAACTACAAAAAACAATCAATATTAAATCAATATATTATACATAATAGAAAACATAAAATATACAATACAAAAACAAAATATTTACATACAATTGCAATTATCAGTGTATATACATTTTCTTTATATTCCCTGAGCAAATTAATAAGATTTGTTTTTATTGTACATAATTTGATGACTTGTTGGAGTGTATTAAAAGATAGCAACAATTTGTGATTAAATTGTTATCTTAAGCAACTCACTTTTTAATAGTTGTTGGCTGAGCGAAATTGTAAAAGCCTATGAGCAAATATAAAAAAAAATACACAAACAACATTTCCTTGTGTTATTACAACATTAGATAAAATAATTGAGCAATGTCGTTATATTTTGCTCTTATTGCACATTAATAGTGTTTCTATTTTTCGGCACAAATCCATTACGGCAGTCCATTACTGGTACTTTATTTTATCGAATTAGTAAGTATGAAAGTCGAAGTTAACCTCGGCAGGATTTGAACTTAGAATGCAAAGGACCATAACAATACTGCAAAGCATGGTGTCTGACGCTCTACCAATACTTGTGTTGAGCTGGTCATTAATTTATGGTGGTCGTGCGTGGAGTAGAGCAATCGCTAGTTGAAATATTATGAACAAAACATTTTTATTTGCCGAAGAACATATTTTCAATACTGTTTGTGAATGTGACGAAGGAAATACATTCTGATATGGAACAGTGTACAAAGTGTGTCTGTGAATAACATAATGTTACCTCATGTTGTTGTCAAGACATAATGGATTTCGTATATCCAGTTAGAAGATGAAACCTAGCCATCTCGGATTAGTTATATTTCATGCCATGTGTAAACGTGTTTGAGGATAGCAAAATATGCGCGTTAATTATAATAATTAGTTAATAATATTACAAAATATACCTAATTAAACTCTTTGCTTGAAATTTTATCATTCTTCGTTTATATATATATATATATATATAGAGAGAGAGAGAGGGAGAGAGAGAGAGATTTATCTAGTCCTTCGCTCAAGATTAATCTATAAGTTTAGATGTTTGCCTTCGTTTAAGTAAATATTACAGTAAGATTTTTAATATAAACAACTACAAAAAACAATTAATATTAAAACGAAAAAATTATCAATGATAAAAGAAGCGGATGCAACTTTTTTTTTTATAAAGTTATATTCCTGTTTCTTTAAAGAACATTTCATTTTTGTTCTATTGTAGGCGAAATAATGCAATGGTTTAATAGGGAAGATATAACTTACGAATTATGTCTCTAACCGTGTAACGCTTTTTAAGTAGATAACTACAATTGAAAATACTAAAGAAATGGAACCAACAATTCAATTTGAAAGTCGTCTAGTGACAGTGTATTACTGGTACTTTATTTTATCGACCCCGTAACGATGAAAGGCAAAAATGCAAATGCTTAAAATTTAAATTGCCTTAATTCTATCGTCTGCTGTTTCATTAAAGGGAGATTCTCGTCTGTATTTAATTCTATCGTCTACTGTTCCACTAAACAGATATACCTCCACTATCGTCTCTATTTATACATTTTAACTTATAACTTATACACATTTGATTTGAAATATTTTATCTAGTCCCCCCTCTCAATATTATGATGATTTCTTTCGAATGAAACAGTTCTAGTCCTGTAGAAGCCATTTATATATATAATTGAACCGAGTTAAAAATTCACAATATTTATAATTAAATAAGCTCATATATATATGTGTGTATTTATCTGTTTATTGTATTATATATAATGTGTGTATATACAGGATGTCCCCCAAAAATATATACACACTTCAACAGCATTCTAATAACTATTGCCTGTACAGGTAATCAAAGTGTCAATCGAATGTTAGTTTCGTGTTTTAACAGTACAAATTTACAATACACACATAAAACCAGTGTATATACATACATGAGTGTGTATACACATACATGAATGTGTATATACAATATATATGTATATATATAGACACATATATTCACGGTGCAACGGTACATTAAAATATAGATGCGGGAGAGGGGGGGTGTATATATAGGGGCGCTGGGGATAAAGGAGTGTAAAGCGTGTGTAATTGATATATTGAAGGAGAGGAGCGTGCAGCGATAGAGTAACAAATATATAGAGAGGGGGTGAGATGGTATTGAAGGGGAGGAGTGCAAAGCGAAAGAGTAAGAGATATATATAGAGACGGAACAGATAGAGAGAAACAGGCGTAAGTAACAGTGGAAGAGATATAGAGAGAGGTACTCTGATTGGTTGAAAATTAGCCAATGACATACGATCACCACCACCACGGCTATCCCCGAAAAATTTTTAAAGAAGCTAGGCATATATGTTAGAACACGAAAAGTGAACATTCTGTTGTTTCACACTTTTCGTGTTCTAACAGATAAAACATTACTATATGAACCGTTATTTTCTCGAATTTTACCAAATCAAAATCTCACATCGATTTATACTTTATAACGAGTAGAACAAAGAATAATGAATTCTCTTTAAAACTTTCTTCCATATTTTCAGTCTTAACTTTTTTATTTTAATTAATTTTTAATATTTTTATTGTATTCTGAATTAAATATTTGTTGATGACTTATGCGACTGCTTTGGTTTTCTAAAATCTTCGAAACAATTTATATAAATTTATTTTTTATATTTTTAAGTCAGAATTTATATAGAGCCTATGTATGTATGTATGTATGTTATCTCTTTCTCTTAATTTCGAGTATATTTTTTTTGACCGGCCACCTTCCTGGTGGCAAGGTTGTAAAAGAAAAGAAATTGTCATCCCTTGAATCGCAAGAATGTTTTGCAAATTTTGAAGGTGCCAGCTATCGCAGCCATTTGTAGACTATGAATTAGGGAGCTGCGCTTTTTGTCCGCAAATCCAAGTTCAGTCATACTTTGGTCCAAGCGGGTTGGTATATAACCCGTAGCTCCAATAATGATGGGTATGAAGCTAAAGGTGTATCTTGGATACTGGATTTGTAAACTCCTCATCAATGGTCCGTAGATGTCCTCCTTCTCCTGTATTTTTCTGACAACGTTTACATCAAGTGGGCAGCTGATCTCCACAACAGAACACGTTTTCAATATGTGGTCCCAAACAACAATATCAGGCCGGTTGTGCTTTAATTTGGTGGCAGTTTTTATTTTCAGGTTCCACCAGTATTCCTTAGTGCCATCTGTCTCAATATATTCTTCCTCGTTTGTTGTTAATTTTGTTTTCCGAAGTGTGTTCCAGATGGTTCTAGCTATCCCATCGTGTCTCATGGGGAGGTAGTAGCGAGATGACATTCTTTCGCAACTGGCAACAATGTGGCTTACATCCTTGATCTTTGTTTTACATAGCCTACATTTATTGTCAGCTGCTGGCCCTCCTCTTTTGTGCAGCAGATATTTGGTAGGGAGTTCTTGTTCCTGTATTGCATAGAGATATCCCTCAAGGTGTGATGTCATAAACTTGTCGGAACTCCATGCCAGGCTTTTTGAGTGGTTTATCCCTCTATGGTCTGTGTTTTACTCCTCAAGTATCCATGCACAACTTTTTCTGTAAATTGGTCAATTTCTTTCATCTTGTTTGAACATTGAATAGGATCTTCCGATTTCTCTGGGTGAGAGATTTATATCAGGCTTTATTCCATATCTCTCCTCCAGATCAGTCGCTATTCTAATGATATTTTTTTTTTTCATGCTTTTTCATGCCAACCTTTTTCCTCTGTTGAAGGTGTTGCTTCAGTGCTACTATCCGGGTCTCATATGTTGTTAATATTGATTTTAGACCCCGGCCACCTTCCTTGCGTGAAAAGTATAGCCTATCCACATCACCATTGATGTTAAAGTTCCCAGTAACACTGAGAAGTTTTCGAGTTCTAACATCCATCTCACTTAAGCAGGCCAAATGTTGGCGTTAGAATTGGCACAGCATAAGTATTGTGAGCAATGTATTTGTTGTACGCTGACAGTTCTGATGACCATATTTTCTTCACTCTTCTGAGGTATTCAGGTCTGATTCTCTCCTTATTTATGGGTCCATCATATGTGACATTCTCATCCTGTCCAATATATCTGTAGTTGTCACCTGACTGTAGAGGTTGTATTGTCAGGCCGTTCATCTCTAGATTTTTAGAGGAGGGCACAGCTCTTCCACGTTTTACTGCCAAATATGCACACTTGGACTCACCAAATTTCATTTTGATGTCGGTTGAAAATTGTGTAATGAGGTCCAGTTGTTTCTTGATGTCATTGATATTTGGCCCATACAACTTCAGGCCATCAACAAAGAAAAGATGGGAGATACTTCTGGGCCCACTTCTTTGTTCATCTTGTTTCCTGAGTAGGTAAGATAGTGGATTCAGTGAGAGAACGAAGAGTAGCACTGACAAGCTATCACCCTGAAAGATGCCCTTCTGGTAATGTATCTTATCAGTCTTAACTTGCTCCTTCTCACCTCTAAGGATCAAATTGGTGTACCAGTTCTTGGTCAGGCGTTCAACAGCAGCTACCAATGGTTGTGGGACTTTAGCTAACTGTAAAGCCTTAATAATCCACCCATAAGGTACACTATCAAATGCTTTTTGATAGTCCAGCCACACCACAGTTATGTTTCTGCGATTCTTTGTTGTTTTTTCCTGAATCATTTTGTTAGTTAGTAGGTGATCTACGCAACCCCACACCTCCCTCTTTCCACCAGCTTGTTCAGGTGTTATGATGTTGTTGGTAGCACAGTGATCCTGTAAGAACAGGTTAAGGCACCCAGTATATAATTTATACATGATGTTTTGGCAGGCTATTGGGCGGTAATTTTAGCAAGGGTGGTTTGGCTATTTTGGGGAATGAGGAGAGTAGTGGCAGTTGATAACTATCTGGATAATTCTTGTGTGCCTTTAATGGTTTCTGTAAACAGCCGTATGAGATCTTGCCGATAGAAAGTGAAATTCTTCAACCAGTATCCTGTAATGAGGTCTGGGCCTGGCGATTTCCTATTCGACATTTTCTGTAGAGCTGTTTCCAGTATTGACCCATCTATGTCATATTATTTTGTCTGGACATGTTGGCAGTAGTCCTGTTCCAGTTCTTTTAGCCAATTAGTTTGTCTGTTGAATCCGTCATCCGTTTCCCATACAGATCTCCAGTAGCTCTCAACCTGTTCTTTTGAAGGGGTGTCGTTTACAGGGATTGAGCTTTTGCCACCGAAGCTGCGATAAACTGATTTAGGATCTCTGGCAAACAATCTATTTAGCACTTGTCGTTTATGTGCTGTTGACTTATATTTTAGTCTTTCTGTTGTAGCTGTGAGTTGTTGTTTCAACTGGTGTAATTTGGAGTTCAAAGTTTTAAATTTTGTATCTCCAAATCGTCTCTCTAACTTTTTTTAGGTCTTCCTGGTGTCGTGTGAAGTTGCTTTCTATGTTGCATTTCATAACGACTGCGATGTGTGAGATACTTCGTCTCAGAGACAACATTTTTTTTTTTTTATTTCGCAGCCACGCTGGTTCAGGCTTTCTGTTTGTATCTTGATTGCGTGGTTTTAGATGTGTGTTATATGATAGCAATGCGACAGCTGAAACATATAACAAAACATTAAGCGTTTCAAATGTCGTTTCTACACCTTTAGATCGTATAGCCTTCAGATAATTGCCAGCTATTTCGTTCACCGCTTCCAATTCCAATTTAGTGGGTTCTTTACTGATTCTGGTGTTGTATGGTCTGTCACTCACATTAAGGCTGTGTATCTCTTGAAACATATCGTTCCATATCACTTGTAGGGTGTCCACAAGTTTTTGGTGCTCTGTTTGTTCAGTAGAGTCATGAATTTCAGCCTCGTTGTTGATGTGGTGACAATTACTACTAGAGTTAGCTGACCTTTCTCGCTGTTCTTCAGTGGAAGTGGGATGGATTTCAGCAAAATTGTTGGTGAGCTGTTCACTGTTAGATTTAGCTGGCCATTCTCTTTGTCTGTCAGTGGAGGTGGGGTGGTTGTCTACAAGGGCTGTATTTGTAGTATCACTCAATTCCGTTAGATGTATCAATTTACATCTAATGATACGTTTTGCCTGTTCATTTAAATGCTTTGGAGAAAAGTCTAATTCTGGGTGTTTGGAGTTCCATAAAGTTTTTAGCCTTTGCATAAAACCTAACTTTTGGGGTTCAGATTGTTTGTATGCTTCATATAATACTTTGTTAAGCTCGTAGCCCCACTGTATACAACGGATGTAGTTGCGATTTGGTCGAAGGAGACTTGTACTTTTTGCCATGATGAGTTCGTCTATTCACTAATATTTCGTATTTAATTTTCAAAATAGTCGATGATCTTCTTTAAAAGTTTCAACAAAGTTCTGTCAGAATCAAATTTAAAGTTATTCACAGCTTGGGTAATATTTCTTTTCAGTTAGTTTTTAATCCTACAACTGTGTTTTAAACGGTGTTCTTGAATCGTTTGAATCGAGAACAAAAAGAACCGTTACTTAGTATATTTCTTTATGAATGTAATATAATATAACAACGCTGTATTTATACGTTAAAGTTTATGTATCATTCATATAAATAGGTGTTCTACAACTTATTCACAACATATTCACAGTTCAAACACTTATGTGTTTGTTTCTGAATCGAAAACGTTACTTGTATATTTCTTTATAAATGTAATATAACAACGTTGCATTTATATGTTAAAGTGTATGTATCGTTAACTAGCAGTAAAGCCCGGCGTTGCTCGGGGTCGCTCAGTAGCTGTGTTAAAGTTACAATGTTAAGTTTCTTTTTTGGCTTAAAAACTGTAGTGTCTACTGTGCAGACTTGCATGTGGTGTTTTTGATTAATATTCCCTCAACCAACAATATGCCTTATGAAGTTAAGAAAACATAACGATAACCCGAATGTTATAACAAAAGAGGATGCTGGGGATAAAAACTGCACTGGTTATTTATTAACAAAGATCGAAAATGTAAACACTGCAACGCAGAGAAAAACATTAGCGTAACCAAATTATCAGTTATGTCTGTCTGCACGCCTATATCACCTCTCTGCACGACTGTCTGTCTGCACGCCTATATCACCTCTCTGCATGACTGTCTGTCTGCACGCCTATATCAACTCTCTGCACGACTGTCTGTCTGCACGCCTATATCACCTCTCTGCACGACTGTCTGTCTGCACGCCTATATCACCTCTCTGCACGACTGTCTGTCTGCACGCCTATATCACCTCTCTGCACGACTGTCTGTCTGCACGCCTATATCACCTATCTGCACGACTGTCTGTCTGCACGACTGTCTGTCTGCACGACTGTCTGTCTGCACGACTGTCTGTCTGCACGCCTAACGAAATTTACAGATACATATATTTTAAATAAACTTATATAATTTTTGCTTTTTTTTACGAAATATTTGCTTCTTTTACGTAGTCTTTAAATAGACTTGTTTTCAAGTAAAAATATTGTTTTAAAAGGCTTTTAAATGGAAATGAAGCAAAACGGAAGCTTAGTGTTCGAACTGATGAATTTTGCAGGTCAACTTAAAAACTGTAGTGTCTACTGTGCAGACTTGCATGTGGTGTTTTTGATTAATATTCCCTCAACCAACAATATGCCTTATGAAGTTAAGAAAACATAACGATAACCCGAATGTTATAACAAAAGAGGATGCTGGGGATAAAAACTGCACTGGTTATTTATTAACAAAGATCGAAAATGTAAACACTGCAATGCAGAGAAAAACATTAGCGTAACCAAATTATAAGTTATGTCTGTCTGCACGCCTATATCACCTCTCTGCACGACTGTCTGTCTGCACGCCTATATCACCTCTCTGCACGACTGTCTGTCTGCACGCCTATATCAACTCTCTGCACGACTATCTGTCTGCACGCCTATATCACCTCTCTGCACGACTGTCTGTCTGCACGCCTATATCACCTCTCTGCACGACTGTCTGTCTGCACGCCTATATCACCTCTCTGCACGACTGTCTGTCTGCACGACTGTCTGTCTGCACGCCTAACGAAATTTACAGATACATATATTTTAAATAAACTTATATAATTTTTGCTTTTTTTACGAAATATTTGCTTGTTTTACGTAGTCTTTAAATAGACTTGTTTTCAAGTAAAAATATTGTTTTAAAAGGCTTTTAAATGGAAATGAAGCAAAACGGAAGCTTAGTGTTCGAACTGATGAATTTTGCAGGTCAAAATTTTGCTGGCTCGACAACTGTTCGTGTATTGTGTTAATGTCATTTTAAACGCTGAGAAAGCCAGCGTAATTTTTTTAATTTTTGCCAGCGTAATTTTTTTAATTTTTGCACGCAGAAAATGTAAACAGAACGTAAGACGCTACGCTGAATGTAAACAGAACAAAGGAAAATCATTTTTTTAATTTTTGCACGCAGAAAATGTAAAGAGAACGTAAGACGCTACGCTGAATGTAAACAGAACAAAGGGAAATAACTTATCACTTACGCTCAAAAATCGATACATTATATTCGATTTCGTCAGATAGGGCGGGTCAATTTGAAATATTTTTTTTCCGATGTCTTCGCTAGGGCTCAATGTACAAGTATAGCAATTTCGGTGCAATTCCGTGAGAGATTCTAAGAGGAGATGTGTGCCAAAAATCGATAGACAGACAGACAACCTCAGTTTTATATATATAGATATATCATAAGTGTATGTATCGTTCATATAAATAGGTGTTTTACAACACACTTACAGTTCAAACACTTATGTAGAATTATTGTATGTATGTATGTATGTATCTGTGTGTGTCTGTATGTGTGTATGTATGTATGTATGTATGTATGTATGTATGTATGTATGTATGTATGTATGTATGTATGTATGTATGTATGTATGTATGTATGTGTGTATGTATGTGTGTATGTATGTATAGCGAGATTACTGGTTGTATGAATGTAACAAAACGAGACAATGTTTGTGTATATAATATTTAATTAACGGTAGATAGAATACTTGACATGTCAAAGATAGATGTTAGAATGAAACAAAGTTAGTAGTTACCGTTTTGATTGCCAGGCAAACGCGGCTGGCAGAGGGCGCCTGGCTAAGGCCAGGCGCCTGTTGGCCAAATTAATGGCAGAGCCAAATGAGAAGACTCTTGACCTGGTGCCGAAAAGGCAAAGAGAGAGAGGAAGCTTAAAGTTGTTAGTTTTATGGGGCTCTGACCGGAAGTTGCAGAAAGGGTTCCACTTCCCGTCTAGATCCTAATCAAAACAAGGGAGACAACCGCTACATAACCTCCCGCCAGAATTTTAGTGTATAAAAATCGAAATGAAAATATGTAGCAAGTTGGCGAGAATGTTGTAACAGGCATGAAAATTACGACAAAAGAATGTTTGGAAAAATCAATGATAGATATCAAGGTAGCCAACCGCTCTTGGCCAGAGAACGACTGGACATCCATCTATCCATCACCCAAAGATACAATGTAATAAAGTAAAAGTAATAGAAGAGCTCAAAGTTCAAAATATAGTTCACAGGTGTGCAATCACATGACAGCTGGAAAGAAAGTGTGTTCCAGAGAATGAATGCAGGTGGTTTCTGTTCTGTGGTATATCGTGAAATTTCCAACCTCCGAATGGATTTTCTCACAGGAAGAGTGCTGCAAAAATAAATTCTCTGGCTTTGGTGAAGCTGTGTTGATGTATTGCTGTTGCTGTTATATTGCTGTTGCTGCTGCTGTTGTCTCGCTGAGTGAGCGTATTCGGTGTTTAAATTCACAGTAAAAAAAATTTACTTAGAAAAAATGAGTTGCGCAAAGTGCTAGAAATAGCAGCCGAAGTTGATGGTCGATGTTGAGAATGCGTTGACCTGGAAGGGTCAAGAGGCCAGCGACCAGAGAAATAAGCATTCCTAATAAATGCGCGGTTATCAACGGTAAATTTACATTGTAAATTTATAAACCGGCAAATAGAAGAATGTAGCTTAAGGCTGAAGAATCCCTGGTAATAAATGGCGTGCGGCTGTCTGTGAGTAGAGACATCTCAGTGAATCGAGAATTTATGCTGCCTACACGTGCCAATACAAGGTTGAAAAAAAAATATTTCTAACGCGCGAGAAAATGATAGTGCAATTTTGAAAGTGACAATGATGAAAAAGAAAGGCTTCAATCAGCATAATTATAGGTGTGAACCTTGGAAAAAAACAAAAAACTTGAACGATGAAGAAAACGAAGAACAAAAGGCAATGGTTCATCGAAAATAAATGTTCCTGTTGAAATGTTTTTTAAAGAATATCAAATTTCTTTTTTTTTTTTTTGTGTTTTGAAAGAGTTCGTTGTAAGAAACGAGAAACATATATATATATCGTGAAATGTTTTTTTTGTTTTGAAAGTGTTCGTTGTAAGAAACGCGAAACATATATATATATATTGGTGAAATGCGACAGTTAATTGATGCGTGAGAGAAAAAGTATGTCTGTGCGAATTCCACATGTGCGTGTGTGCGTGTCCTTGAGTATTTTCATAGTTTGTCGCTAAATTTGCTGTGTATTCGTAATGTTACTCACAAAACCAGATGTGCTATTTTTTTCTTTTTATAGCGATGAACGGCTACGTGTTCGTATCACGTCGGGGTCACCAATATAGCGAGATTACTGGTTGTATGAATGTAACAAAACGAGACAATGTTTGTGTATATAATATTTAATTAACGGTAGAAAGAATACTTGACATGTCAAAGATAGATGTTAGAATGAAACAAAGTTAGTAGTTACCGTTTTGATTGCCAGGCAAACGCGGCTGGCAGAGGGCGGCTGGCTAAGGCCAGGCGCCTGTTGGCCAAATTAATGGCAGAGCCAAATGAGAAGACTCTTGACCTGGTGCCGAAAAGGCAAAGAGAGAGAGGAAGCTTAAAGTTGTTAGTTTTATGGGGCTCTGACCGGAAGTTGCAGAAAGGGTTCCACTTCCCGTCTAGATCCTAATCAAAACAAGGGAGACAACCGCTACATATGTGTGTAAGTATTATTTTATGTCAGGTCACCAGTTGGTGCTACTGGTAACATGTATCCCAGTGCAACCTGTCTCATGGTCGGTTCGTTGGCGACTAAACTGGCAACCCCACCAAGGTTTCTTGGTGAGGAGGGTGACTTTGGACATCCTGCAGGACTAAAAACAAAACCTGTCAAAGGGCAAAGGAGCTCTTAAGAGTCAATAGCCATCCAAAATCACCGACAGAGATGACCCCTTAGCCTTTGTCAAGGCAGAATTCTAGGAGAAGGAAAACTCTGATATAACACCTGCAACTCTGATGGTATCCAATGATGTTGACTTGTTCTTCTTTTTGGTAAATATCATCTTGGTTAAGAGAGTGGGACTGGCTTTGTGCAGTGCCTTGCTCACTATAAAAGCTTCACGGCACAGGCATTGCTTTATATCTGGAGATCCCTCTGCACTTGTCGTCACATGGTACCATGGGCCCAGTACTATGTGTCAATAATTGTCACAAGTGTAGTGTTTCTACCAGAGTTTTCAAGTCGCTGGCTGGAATAAAAAGTCACACTCGTTCAGCGCATCGGTAGGAGTTCTCCTACATGGATATAAAGTAGTGGCCGTACTCGAAAACGAGTTGGCAGCCACCATGTATTATGTATGTATGTATGTATGTATATATGTGTGTAAGTATGTATGAGTGTGTGTATGTATCTATATATCTATGTACGTATATATGTATGAATGTATGAATATATGTATGTATGTGTGTGTGTATGTATGTATCTATGTATCTATGTATGTACATATGTAGATATGTATGTATGAATGTATAAATGTATTTATGTATATATGTTGTGGACTATTTCCGATCATAGATCCGTTAGATGGAGAGTTGTGACAGGTAGAAGATACTAACAACTGGGAAGACTGGAACAGGTAGATGATACCAACAACTGGGAAGA
>CAXHJY010000694.1:5000-20000 GCA_964016885.1 Eledone cirrhosa
ATACATACATACATTGATACACATACACATACACGTAGACACATACACGTAGACACATACACGTAGACACATACACACATAGACACACACACACACATAGACACACACACACACATAGACACACATAGACACAGACACACATAGACACACACATACACAAGTATATTAGATAAGCTTTAATATACAAATAATGCTGGTTGACTCTCAATAATGTTACAATAATTGCAACTAATGGCAGTTCACCAATGATGAGTGTATATATTCTTCAAAGTCGATCGTTCGGAAATGTGGTGTATATCTTTTATGAATTTATTTATTTTTGTTTTTTATTCTAACCAAAGGAAACATAAGGCATCCATGCACCCCACCCCACTGCCAGCTCAACCTCCGCATCATTTCACTCACTACACCGACTAAAACACCACCAGTCTATTATATGGTTGGTGGTGGTGTTTCTTAAACTTTATATCTTTAATTGTCTTTACTTAATGAGATAAACGTGTGTGTTATGACTGACTTTTTATACTAAAGTCAAATACTGAAAACGAAATAGAACTGAAAAAAAATTATATATATATATAAATATTTATAAAATAAAAATTAAAAAAACTGAAAAATAAAAATTAAAAAGAACTTTTTAAAAAAATGAAAAAGAAAATGAAAAAAATTTTTTTTTTTTTTAAATAAAAACTTTACAAAAAAAAACTTTAAAAAAATGACAAAAATACGTGGCTTGCAAAATAAATTCTAGAACAGAAGTTTAATTTTTTTCTGACGTGCTTCAATATTTTGAACTCAAATATAACATATATATGTGGGTGTTTATGTCTGTATGTATGCACATCTATGTCTCTGTGGGTGCGTGTCAGCGTGTGTCGATGTCACCAGGTCTTATTGGTCCTTTTTGTAATGTATTCTATGGTTTAAATGTCGTACATCTATTTCTACACACGTAAATAAGTTTTTCTTTTCGATTTTTTTTAAAATTAATGTTTTAAAATATTATTGGCAATATTTAAATATCACTCGTGACGAACGCGTTTTCCCTCCTCTTCTTTTGTTAAGTTACTTATTTTATCGGGATACATATAATCTTCTGTCACGCGACTCTTCTCGCGTTATTTCGTTTTGGTGTCAATCACGCCATTTTTTTTCGTGCGAGTTAGAACCAGCCAAAATCGTCTTCTCTCTGACCGTCGCGTTCTCAGTATGTCTCTTTCTGTGTACCTTTTGTCTCCAGATCTTACTGACTCTCTTCGTAATGTTTTGTATGATTTAAATGTCGTACATCTATTTCTACCGAGGTAAGTTTCGTCCTTTATTGTTTTAATTGTTCGTCCTAATATTTCAAGAACAGATTTGACTATTTTGTCAGACACTGTGACCGCGGATGGACCAGCAGTTCCAACACTAGGGGTCAAAAGTGCATACTTCTATTTTGGCAGCCAATAACCATGAAGTTGTTTTTCTTCCGAGATTAGCTTTAACTTTCATCCTTCCGGGGTCGATTAAATAAAGCATCAGTAATACACTGGAGTCGATTTAATCGATTTTCCCCTTCCCTCAGAATTGTTGGCCTTGTGACTATATAAGAAACCATTGTTCCCCTCTCTCTTTTTTGTTAAGTAGGTGTGTGTGTGTATGTATATATATATATATATATATATATATATATATATATGATTATATAGTGATTCACTAGATTTGTGGTTTATTGACGTATTTAGCAATGTTAGCATTCTATGTTATAGCAAATGTATATATCAAGAACAAAATGAGGCTTCACATTCAGGTTTTTATTGATTAGGTTCAATTGCGAACGTTTCACAGATGTGTCTTCGGGTCGGGTCTCTGACACTGATATGGATACCGAGCCACCGATCTGGGAAAAGTTCGCAACTGAGCCTAAGCAATAAAAACTTCAATGCGTAACATTGTCTACTTCTTTATATATATATAATGTACAGGGTGTCCCAAATAATATATACACACTTCAATAGCATTGTAATAAATATTGCCTGTACAGATAATCAAAGTGTGTATACATTTTTTGGGTACCCTCTCTCTCTTTCTATATATATATATATATATATATATATATATATAAATATAAATTAGCGAGAATCGTATTTCGGCTTTGGAAATTAGCGAAAAACAACTTCCGAGATGTGTGGCAAGCGCTCAATAATTCTAACGAACTAGAGCTACAACATACGTTAAAAGGCCAAACACACTGAGACGATGGTTAAACCATTATCCGCACAGCCATAGAAACGACCAAGTAATTCGGGTCAAACAAATAAAAAAAATATGATTGAAAAATGTACCCGGACTCCTGGATGGTTGGTAAAAAATCCAGCATTTGAGTTTCTGCGACTCCTAAATCAAGTACTGTCCGCTTAGACAAATAATGTTAGGTTTCTGGTAAGATGATTGAACAAGAAAGTCACTTTCTCAACAAGCTTTTAGTTCAAGTGCCAGGCCAAGGATTGACCGTTACCAATACCCACGTGGGGCTCGACAAGGGAGGCAACCTTTATTTTTGGCAGATGAATTCAGTATGTGTATATTATTGCAAAATATCACAAAACGAATTAAGTTCTCAACAGAATGGTTTTAAAGTTAACAAAAGCGATTCATCAGTCAATAGAATCAACAAAAAAAAATCAAGAAAATTAACTGGTCAATAACTAGACTCTGGAGATTAATACAAATATAAACTAGCGAGAATCGTATTTCGGATTTGGAAATTAGCGAAAAACAACTTCCGAGATGTGTGGCAAGCGCTCAATAGATTCTAACGAACCAGAGCTACAACATACGTTAAAAGCCCAAACACACTGAGACGATGGTTAAACCATTATCCGCACACCCATAGAAACGACCAAGTAATTCGGGTCAAACAAATAAAAAAAATATGATTGAAAATATATATATATAATAAAATATCCAGCGAATTCAATTTTTTCTTTCCATTCTTTCTGAGATGATGAATTAGCGGAACTTTGAGACCGCCGGACGGGGGTGCTTTGTATTTCTCCCAGCCATTTAGTATCTGTAGACTTAATCCATGGTTTAACACCCCCATCAGCACCACCTGGCCCTTGGATGTCAAAGGGCAAGCATTTAGTTCAGGTCTCCTGTTGAGAGCAACGTAGATGTCTAGTTTTATGAAGCTGATAGTATGGAGTTGCATAACTGCCATCGATTAGTCGGTACACCAATTATTTTGCTCTCTGAAACGATCATAAAACAGCGGATTAATTAACAATTTAACTTATTTCAATACATATATATATATATATATATATATATATATATGAGTAAATATATATGTATGTGTGTGTGGGGGAGGGGTGTATATATATATATATATATATATATATATAAGTAGGAATGAAGTATGAAAATATCAGTTTATTCACGTGTGACGCGCGTTTCGCGATTGATCAGCTCAAGGTACAATCATTCGTGAAACGTGCGTCACACGAGAATAAACATAATGATATTTTGATACCTCGTTTCTACTCATAATAATTGTTTCTACTTTTGGCACAAGGCCAGCAATCACCCAGTACATTACTGGTACTTTATTTTATCGACCCCAGAAGGTTGAAAGGCAAAGTTAACCTCGGTGGGATTTGAACTCAGTCCGTAAAGGGACGTAACTCTGTGTTGCAAAGCATGGCGTCCGACCCTCTACCGATACTGCCAATCCACCACCCTACTCATTATAATAACTTTCTACTTTTGGCACAAGGCCAGCAATTACCCAGTGCATTACTGGTACTTTATTTTATCGACCCCGTAAGGATGAAAGGCAAAAGGGCGGTGGATTGGCAGAATCAGCATTTATTCCGGCTCATTACGTTCTGAGTTCAAATCCCGCCGAGGTCTACTGTGCCTTTCAACTTTTCGGGGGTCGATAAAATAAAGTACTATTCACACACTTACGGGATCGATAAAGTAAAGTACCAGTCACGTACTCAGAATCACTCAGAAGCTCCCGCGTCTTGCGACGCATGAGGCAATCATAGTGTTCCATCGCGTTATGTCAGCAGCCAGTTGCACCGCGTCCCGCCATTGTCTGTTTGTCGCTCGCAGGTCCCTCTCACCTGTCTGGCGCCAGTTCATATTGGGTCGCCCTCTCCGTCTGCTTCCCTGCGGGCTCCATTTAAGTACTTGGTTCGCCAGTCTCTCCGGGGGAAGTCTCAAAGTGTGTCCAAACCAGCCCAGGCGTCGCTTGCAGATGGTAGAAGTGACTAGCTGCTGGTTGGTGCGGTTCCTGACTTCCTGGTTTGTTACATGGTCACTCCATTTAATCCCCAGGATCTTTCGTACTGAGGTCGATTTAATCGACGTCCCCCCCCCCCCCCCCCAAAAAAAAAAATTGCTAGCTTTGTGCCTATATAAGCAACAATTATTACTTGGTGGATTGGCAGTATCGGTGGAGGGTCGGACGCCATGCTTTCCAGCATAGTTACGTCCCTTTACGATCTGAGTTCAAATCCCGCTGAGGTTGACTTTGCCTTTCATCCTGACGGGGTCGATAAAATAAAGTACCAGTAATGCACTGGGTAATTGCTGGCCTTGTACCTAAAGTAGAAACAATTACTTATTATTGATACCGACAATGGCGTATCACTAAATGTTAAATACCACATCAGCAACTGGACCCACTTAACCATTGAGTGCGCAAACTGGTGAACCAATAGTAACTTATACTGGGTGTCCCCCAAAAATATATACACATATTTATTAGAATGCTGTTGAAGTGTGTATACATATTTTTGGGACATCCTGTGTGTGTGGGGGGGTGGGGGGTTATTGTGCAACTATCGTTGGTACATGCGCAACACTCATAAACATCCACACTACCACCTCACCCTCTCCACCACCACCACCACCACCATAACGCCACCGGCAAACAATAACTCTCCCTCCCTCTCTTTATTTCATTCTCCCCCCCTCCCTTTATTTCACCCCCCCCCTCTTTATTTCATCCCCCATTCTCCCCCCTCTTTATTTCATTCTCTCTCCCCCTCTTTCTCTCTCTCTCACTCTCTCTTTTCTCTCTCTTTCTCTCTCTCTCTCTCTCTCTCTCTCTCTTTCTCTCTCTCTCTCTCTTCTCTCCCTCTCTCTCTTGTCTCTCTCTCTCTCTCTCTTGTCTCTCTCTCTCTCTCTTGTCTCTCTCTCTCTCTCTCTCTCGTCTCTCTCTCTCTCTCTCTCGTCTCTCTCTCTCTCTCTTGTCTCTCTCTCTCTCTCTTGTCTCTCTCTCTCTCTCTTGTCTCTCTCTCTCTCTCTTGTCTCTCTCTCTTGTCTCTCTCTCTTGTCTCTCTCTCTTGTCTCTCTCTCTTGTCTCTCTCTCTTTCTCTCTTTCCGTCCCCTTTCTCACTCTCTCTTTCTCTCACTCCACTCTCTACGTCTGGCTGTGTGTCAGTCAATACAACCAGTCACCCGCCCATCCGCTTGTCCACACGACAACCCGCCTTCTACTTCCTGTAATACCATCTGGTATCCGACTTCAAGACAATAGTACAGCTAGTGCTGGCCAAGCCGATATTACCGCCATTGTTATTGTTGTTTTGTTTCTTAACTCAGTCGAATCTGATTCCTACCATGGCCACCACTTCTCGGTTTTCATTGGCCAGTGAATCCTTCCAATATACACACACAGACATACACACACAGACATACACACACAGACAGACACACACAGACAGACACACACAGACAGACACACACAGACAGACACAGACAGACAGACACACACAGACAGACACACACAGACAGACACACACAGACAGACACACACAGACAGACACACACAGACAGACACACACAGACAGACACACACAGACAGACACACACAGACAGACACACACAGACAGGCACACACAGACAGGCACACACAGACAGGCACACACAGACAGGCACAGACAGACAGGCACAGACAGACAGGCACAGACAGACAGGCACAGACAGACAGGCACAGACAGACAGGCACAGACAGACAGGCACAGACAGACAGGCACAGACAGACAGGCACAGACAGACAGGCACAGACAGACAGGCACAGACAGACAGGCACAGACAGACAGGCACAGACAGACAGGCACAGACAGACAGGCACAGACAGACAGGCACAGACAGACAGGCACAGACAGACAGGCACAGACAGACAGGCACAGACAGACAGACACAGACAGACAGACACAGGCACACACAGACACAGACAGACACAGACACAGGCACACACAGACACACACACAGACACACACACACAGACACACACACACAGACACACACACACAGACACACACACACAGACACACACACACAGACACACACACACAGACACATACACACACAGACACATACACACACAGACACATACACACACAGACACATACACACACAGACACATACACACACAGACACACACACACACAGACACACACACACACAGACACACACACACAGACACAGACACACACACACACACAGACACACAGACACAGACACAGACACACACACACACACAGACACACACACACAGACACACACACACACACAGACACACACACACACAGACACACACACACACAGACACACACACACACAGACACACACACAGACACATACACACACAGACACACAGAGAGATAGTGTGTGTGTGGTGAAAAAATGGAAGGATATATCCGCAGTTGGTAGAGTACTCGGTGGAAAGGACGAGGTATAGTTAATTCCATGACAATTACTTAATCATACATACATTTACCAACACCCCACTCTCCAGAGCGTGAAATTAATAAACATTCGTTGTACTGCCTCTCTGTTTTGTCCCTGTTCAAATTTTTCCATTATATATATATATATATATATATATATATATAAAATAGAGAATGAGAAAATGCGAAGTAGTTTGAGATGTTAAAGTTCTTTATTGATAATGCTGTGATACATATTTCAATGACGACAGTGGCCACACGATTCCGTATACCCAGTGCCGTGACATCATCAGACAGCTTCTTATATAATAAGGTTACGTGCCCGTGGGAACGGACAGGCGATTCAAGAACACGCGCCTTGTCCGTTCCCTTGTCGTTTCTGTTTGGATTGCCTCGGGAACGTAACCTTATTATATAAGCTGTCTGATGATGTCACGGCACTGGGTACACGGAATCGTGTGGCCACTGTCGTCATTGAAATGTGTATCACAGCATTATCAATAAAGGACTTTAACATCTGAAACTACTTCAAATTTTCTCATTCTAAATATACTTCGTTTTTCCTATGTGGAAAAAATGCGTCGAGTGCTTGATTTGAATTGCATCAATATTTACCGTAAGATTATATATATATATATATATATATATATATATACGTGTGTGTGAGAGATCCGGGTTCAATGGGGGGAACCACAGTAAGTGAATTACTCAATACATTAGTAGAGTATATACAAAATTGAATATAGAAATGGCTTCTATAGGACTAGAACTGTTTCATTTGAAAGAAATCATCTTTCCTTTGATTTCTTTCGAAAGAAAGAGTTCTAGAACTGTAGAAGTCATCTCTCTCTATCTCTCTCTCTCTCTCGCTCTCTCTCTCTCTCTCTCTCTCTTTCTCTTTCTCTCTTTATATATATATATATATATATATATATATATTATAATCACCACCAACAAGATTCAACATCGAAGATGGATGAGTTACATAACGTTGAGTGCTTTTCATAATATTACATCATGATTGACTATACGGAATGACCAGTTCTATCCAATGGTGAACCACCAAACTTAATTGAATATATATTATTGAATCTAGTTTATGTGATCGTCAAAGGTTTTGAGCCGACATGTAATGAAAATTAACGTATATTAAATTGATATCGCGCTCTCTATTTTGTGTGTGTGTGTGTGTGTGTGTGTGTGTATATATATATTATGTACATACACACACAATTTGTATGTGTTAAAGCACATGCTGTGATTAACTCGCAACACATGCATACACACATACATGCTTACATTCGTTACATATATATACACACAAGGAACCAAATTACCGTTTAAATTTCGTGACAAATAATAAACATTTTTCACCTTGGTTTATTTAACCATTTCTCTTTCCTGTTTTCTTATCTTTTGTTCTATCTTTCTTTCTTCTCTCTGTCCAGAGAGATGGAGAGAACGAGAAAAGATTGTAAGAGAGATTGACAGAGAAAGAAAGAGACGGACTAAGAGAGAGAGAGAGAGAGAGAGAGAGAGAGAGAGAGAGAGAATAGTGAGACACAGAAGAGAGTGACAAAGAGACACAGACGAAGAAAGAGAGACGGGGAGGGGAGATATTTTAAAATTATTTTGTAAGAGTTTCATATCACATTTTAACGGCACTAATTATATTTCTTAATCTACGGGGACCAAGAAATGGACGAAGAAAATGAAGATACATACATACTGAGAGAGAGACAGACAGAATGACAAGACAGGCAGGCAAGCCGACAGATGAGAGAGCAAAAAATAAATAAAAAAGAATAATTTAAAAAAAAGAAAATCATATTAAAAAAAAAATATTATTTAATTTTTTTTAATGCTTTCAAGCTATGGGCTTGCCACTTAATTCAAAACGGCTTCCACCATTAAAATTTAAAAATAAAAAAAATATGAAAATGGTGTGGTCTGTGTATGTGTGTGTTTTCGGTTTTTATCCTGATTATCACACTATATTCAGCCGGTGAAAGTCTTTTGTCCGTCCCTTTGTCATAACGTGCCCCTCCGCGGTCCCCAACATGCGATATGGTAACAAAAAACAAACAAACAAACAAACAAACAAAAATTAAAATACTCTCCCCCTTTGTTTGTATTTTTTGTTTCTTTAGTCATATATGTGTATGTGTATGCAAGTATGTGATTACAAGTACGCGTGTGTATGCATACGTGTATGAGTGTATGTATATGTGATGCAAGTCCGTCTCTATGCATGTACGCGTGTATATGCATACGTGTATGTATGTGTGTGTGTGTTTTATTTAAATATGGCATTATTTTTGTTGTTGCTTATTTTCTCAGTTTTGGAGATTCTACTTTAAAGAGTTTTTTTTTTCTTTTATTAATTAAAAAAAAGCTCCACCACCGGACTATTTTTTGAAAAAAAAAATAATGATAATAATAAAATATTAAAAATAATATAACAAGAAAACAGGTTTTATGGCTTAAAACCAATAGCCAATAACAAAAACCAATATATGATAATATAAAAATGAAAATATGGTGCTGGATGAAGAATTTAATTTAGACTTGGGGATTTTTGAACTAACAAAAACAAAAATATAACCAATAATAATAATAGTAATAATAACAATAATAACAATGATAATAATAACAATAATAATAATCGAATTAATATCATAAATGATCTGAAAAAATATTTAGAAATTTGAATAATGTAAAATCACATAAAACGAAAACTAAAACGCACACACAAAAATAAAACAAACAAAATAAAACAAGTGAAAACAAGATAAAAAAAAAATGCGTATGAAGATGTTGATAACGACGATGGTGATGATCATGATGGTGACGGTAAGAATGATCTTGATGATGATGATGATAATAATTATTATATTCATATAAATATATAACGTAAATGTATAATATATATGTATAATATATATGTGTATATATATATATATATATATATATATATATATATATATATGTATATATTAATATTTTATTAATTATCATCATCAACAAGATATTCTCACGCTCGCTTTCTTGATCATCATTGGCGTTATCAACATCAACTTACGTATGTGTGTATATATATATATATATATATATATATATATATAAATAAATACACACACACACATACATACATACATACATACATACAAGTACATACATACAAGTACATACATACAAGTACATACATACATACATACAAGTACATACATACAAGTACATACATACAAGTACATACAAGTACATACATACATACATACATACAAGTACATATATACATACATACATACAAATATATACATACAAGTACACACTCGCACATATGTATATATAATATATATGATGAAAAATACATAGCAGAAAAAAAATTTAATAGTCATAATTGAAAAATAGAAATAAGGTTTTGTCTTGTTTTTATATACAGAAATATATATTACTTTTTTTTTATAATCTTTCTATATTCTTTCTATATTCTTTCTATATATTTTATATTTTTATCTTTATTTATTTTTGTCCACTAATAATTACTGAAATGAGTGCAAAGTTTCAATTGGTAATGCCAACATCTGGCTATTCCAATTATCGTTTCTAGGTTCGATCTACCGACGTCGCTGATAGCTTTGTCTAGTTCAGACCTTTTCACCTTTACATTGATTAAGAACCCTCTACCCGAAATATTTGCCTTAGTTAACAATTAAACCGTACTATATCGACAACTGGTATGTGTGTATGTATGTGTGTATGTGTGTGTGTATTTGTGTTGGTGTGTGTTTCTGTATCTGTATATCTGTGTTTCTGATGCTGTGTGTGTCTGTTCAACTCTTTCTCTCTTTCTCTCTTTCTCTCTCTCTTTTCTCTCTTGTTCTCTCTCTCTCTCTCTCGTTCTCTGGTGTGTGTATGTTAGTACGTGTGTCGTGTGATAGTGTCGTTATGATAACGATTTCTATGGTGGTGGTGATGACGATCATGATGATGATGATGATGATGCGATGATTATGATAGCGAGGATATTGGTAGTGAAGATAAGGATGTTGTTATTGGTAATGTTGGTAGTGATGCTAGTAGTAGTAGTGGTGGTGGTGATGGTCCACTAACCATAATACAACAGACCATAGTGATATTTAGAATTCATCGAAGTGGAAAATTCGATTTTCGTCATGGACAATAATTTTTTATATTTAAGGAAAATTTACTATCTTTGAAGTGGTGGAGTGTAGTAGGTAGTAGTGCAGAGACAATTACAACAACAACAAAACCAGCACCAATAACAGCAACAACAAAATACAATGACAACAACAACAGCTATAATAGCAACAGTTATAACAACTACAACACCAGCAACAACTACAACACCAGCAACAACTACAACATCAACAACAGCAAGAACTAAAACAACAGCAATAACTCAGCAGCAGCAACAACTGCAGTATCAACAACTATACAACAACAATAACTACTACCACAACAAATACAATTATAGCATCAACAACAAATACAATTGTAGCATCAACAACAAATACAATTGTAGCATCAGCAACAACAAATACAATTGTAGCATCAGCAACAACAATATAGCAACTGTTTATTTCAATTCAATATCTTCCAAAATCTCTCCACCATTAAAGGGTGGTGGATTGGCAGTATCGGTAGAGGGTCAGACACCATGCTTTGCAGCATAGAGTTACGGCCGTTTATGATCCAAGTTCAAATCCCGCCGAGGTTGACTTTGCCTTTCATCCTTACGGGGTCGATAAAATAAAGTACCAGTAATGCACTGGTTAATTGCTGGCCTTGTGCCTAAAGTAGAAACAATTATTATAAGGGCGGTGGATTGGCAGTATCGGTAGGTCAGACGCCATACTTTACAGCATAGTTACGCACCTTTACTGTCTGAGTTCATATCCCGCCGAGGTTAACTTTGCCTTTCATCCTTACGGGGTCGATAAAATAAAGTACCAGTCTCGCACTGGGGTCCATTTAATCGATTTTCCCCTTCCGCCCAAAATTGCTAGCCTTGAAACCATTATGTTTATTATCATCTTCATTATCATCTTCATTATTACTTCCACTAATCTAATCTGACTTTCATTAACCACAAGCAATAACAACTAAACAACAGCCACCAACCACAAGCAATAACAACTAAACAACAGCCACCAACCACAAGCAATAACAACTAAACAACAGCCACCAACCACAAGCAATAACAACTAAACAACAGCCACCAACCACAAGCAATAACAACTAAACAACAGCCACCAACCACAAGCAATAACAACTAAACAACAGCCACCAACCACAAGCAATAACAACTAAACAACAGCCACCAACCACAAGCAATAACAACTAAACAACAGCCACCAACCACAAGCAATAACAACAGTCACCAACCACAAGCAATAACAACTAAACAACAGCCACCAACCACAAGCAATAACAACTAAACAAGTCACCAACCACAAGCAATAACAACTAAACAACAGCCACCAACCACAAGCAATAACAACTAAACAACAGTCACCAACCACAAGCAATAACAACTAAACAACAGCCACCAACCACAAGCAATAACAACAACTAAACAACAGCCACCAACCACAAGCAATAACAACTAAACAACTGCCACCAACCACAAGCAATAACAACTAAACAACAGCCACCAACCACAAGCAATAACAACTAAACAACAGCCACCAACCACAAGCAATAACAACTAAACAACAGTCACCAACCACAAGCAATAACAACTAAACAACAGCCACCAACCACAAGCAATAACAACAACTAAACAACAGCCACCAACCACAAGCAATAACAACTAAACAACAGCCACCAACCACAAGCAATAACAACAACTAAACAACAGCCACCAACCACAAGCAATAACAACAACTAAACAACAGCCACCAACCACAAGCAATAACAACAACTAAACAACAGCCACCAACCACAAGCAATAACAACAACTAAACAACAGCCACCAACCACAAGCAATAACAACTAAACAACAGCCACCAACCACAAGCAATAACAACAACTAAACAACAGCCACCAACCACAAGCAATAACAACAACTAAACAACAGCCACCAACCACAAGCAATAACAACTAAACAGCCACCAACCACAAGCAATAACAACTAAACAGCCACCAACCACAAGCAATAACAACTAAACAACAGCCACCAACCACAAGCAATAACAACTAAACAACAGCCACCAACCACAAGCAATAACAACTAAACAACAGCCACCAACCACAAGCAATAACAACAACTAAACAACAGCCACCAACCACAACAACGTCAACATCAAAAACAACTACGACATTGACAAATTAAATAATTTTGTTTTTAGGGGGACAAAAAAAAACCGCCCAAAATTGGTTTTGAATACTGAAATATTAGATTCTATGTGGTATCATATTTGGTACTTTTTAGTGTCAAGTCTTCATCAATTGATCTAGTAACTATGGAAATAATGTACTGTGTGTATGTATGTGTGTATATATATATATGTGTGTGTGTGTGTGTGTGTGTGTGTGTGTGTGTGTGTGTGTGTAAGTTTGGGTTTTACTGAAGGGGTGTAAAGAAAACTCAATATGTTGTATAAAGAATAGTTTGTGTACATTTGTAGTCAGGCATAAAGTTCGAGGCACAATACTAAAACCCAAACACACACACTCTCTTTCTTTCTCTCTCTTTCTTTCTCTATTTCTCTCTCTTTCTCTCTCTCTCTCTATTTCTCTCTCTCTCTCTCTCTCTCTGTCCCAAAACATGTATACACACTTCAACAGCATTCTAATAAATATTGCCTGTGCAGCTAATTAAAGTATGTATACATTTTGGGGGACACCCTGTATGTATGTGTATATATATGTATGTGTATATATATGTATGTGTATATATATGTATGCGCGTGTGAAGTGGTTAGGTCTTGGTAGTCACTAGAATGCATATAGGGTTATGAATATTAAAGTAACAAATACAAGTGAGGAATGAGTGTGGTAAGGCTTGAGTGAAGAGGAGGGTGAAAAACAAGAATTAGAGGCCAAACTTTCCAAATACCGGTTGCCTCTCCGACGGGTTTGCGGTCGTACCTTTGGCAGTGGAGACTTCTGGTGTCCTCGGCACTAGGGCTATCTCCCTACTCACCACCATAGGCGCTGAGCTGGCCAGCCGCAGGTGTGAGCTTCGCGAGTTGGAATGGCTCTTCCAGCGCATTTCCCTTGCCATCCTCCGGAGAAACGCTTTCCCCATTCTGTCCGCCGGAGCTGTGGGGGAGGCCAGCACGTGGGACCCCAGCACGTGGGACCCCATTTGCTCACCATACGGATTAAGACATATAACCTCTCTTTTTTCTTTTATTTACATTTTTACGATCTCATTTTACGACCTCATCCGCCGGGGCTGTGGTGAGGCCCTCAATATGATTACTTAACCCTTTCTGTACCATAGTGTCTAGCTTATAACATTCTTTAGTAATTATTAAAACAACAATTGATGTCGGCAAGTGGCTTGTACAATCTATTATCAAGGGATCTGATTGAGAACATTCACGAATATCGGAGAAACCCTTTCAATGTCTCACAGGTTCCCAACGGATCCTTTCATGATGGACGTTTCCAGGACCGGATTTAATGGGGGGAATGGGGAAATTGCCCCGGGTTCCCTGTCTGCTGCGAGGGGCCCCTCCATCGACGGCTGTTTCAATCTATTTGTGTCCTCAGCTGGGCTTTTTAGTTTTAGGTTTGTTAGAATTTTTCGCTAAGCTAACTTTCATATGTAAAATTAAGGGGTTTGCTGGGTATTCTCTCTCTTTCTCTATTTTTCTCTCTCGCTCTCTCTTTCTCTGTATATTTCTCTCTTTCTCTGTATATTTCTCTCCCTCTCTCCTTCTCTCCTTCTCTCCCTCTCTTTCTCTCTTTCTCTCTCTTTCCTTCTCTGTCTCTCTTTCCTTCTGTCTCTTTCCCTCTTTTTTTTCTCCCCCCCCCTCTCTCCCCCTTCTCTCTCTCTCTTTCCCCCTCTCTCTCTCTTTCCCCCTCTCTTTCCCCTCTCTTCCTCTCTCTCCCTCTTTTCCCCTCCCTCTTTCTTTCCCCTCTCTCCCTCTTTTCCCTCTCTCCCTCTTTTCCCCTCTCCCTCTTTTCTCCCCCTTCCCTCTCTCATTTCAGTCTCTCTTTCCCTTTCTCTCTTTCCCTTTCTCTCTCTCCCTTTCTCTCTCTCCCTTTCTCTCTCTCCCTTTCTCTCTCTCAC
>CAXHJY010000694.1:27500-40000 GCA_964016885.1 Eledone cirrhosa
CTCTCTCTCTCTCTCTCCCCTTCTCACTCTCTCTCACTCCTGCAGGAAGCTGCACCAACAGGATATTTCCATTTATAGCAAATGGTACTCAGTATTCCCCTTTGTTGAAAGCTTTATGAAGTTACTTGGCGAAAAGCTACCTGTTGTGCACTTACTATGACGTCATTTCCTGTTAACATTACCGGATGTAAGCTCCAGCAGTCACAACCGCAATATCTTCCATTTTTATTTGTTTTTCTATATTCTTTCTTTCATTAAACCTTTATTTATTTTTGTTTTTGTTCATCTTTTGTTGTTTTTGTTTTTTTTGTTGTGATTTTGTATTCATTATTAGGTTGTTACAGTTTATTATTATTAGTAGTAGTAGTGGTAGTAGTAGTAGTATCTGTTGCTATTATTGTTCTTGATGTTGGTGGTGGTTCTTTTTCAATATTTTGTGTTAGTCTTTTGTGATCATACTTTGTGGGTGTGTATGTGTGTATATATATATGTGTATATACACATTATATATATTTCTATAAATATATATAAGTATTTATTTATTTATATATATATGTATATATAGGTTCTTTCATTATGTTCATTGGTAACAAGTGGGTGGGGTTGGACAGAGACATGAATGAGATATTATGTAGTGCCACCCCTTTCACACCCTGACATTCCCATTCATAAGCACAGAGAAACATGTATATATATATATATATATATATATATATATATATAAAGAGAAATTGAGTGAGAACGCAAGGATATATATACATATATATGTGCGTATGTATGGGTGTATAAATGAACAAGTATATACTGGAGCTTAGTGATTAAAACATGGGAAAAATGGACAGATGGAGGCATGGTAAGTGGACCTTAAAAATAGCAGGAGGAGCACTGTACGTACGTTTCCATGGTAATATGTACGTATATATATATATACATTATATACAGTAACTCATACACACCTACATACACACAGGGATACTTACCTACTTACATATCTCTATCCATGCATAGATACACACACATACACACACATACACACACATACACACACACACACACACACACACACACACACACACACACACACACACACACACACACACACACACACACACACACACACACACACACACACACACACACACACACACACACACACACACACACACACACACACACACACACACACATATACATATATATATATACACGCATATATCTATTCATGCATAGATACATACATGCACACATATATACATATACACACACATACATACATGTCTCTGTTAACGTGGTGGCTTAGTTGTTAGGCTGTTCGCTTGACGATCCTGAGTTCGTGAGTTCGATTCCAGACGGCGCCTTGTTACTTCATGTTGTTCCAGTTCAGGCAACCAGAAAAAAATGTGTTGCACCAGTAATTCAAATTTCCAGCTTTGACACATCATATGTCACGCTGAATCTCCCTGAGAAATATGTTAAAGGTAGATGAATGCTTGGGCAAAATGCTGAATATCCTATACAAACTCTTGCACCGATTGAAAACAATTGGAACAATCGCCATCGGATTGACGGAGGTCCTACACATATATATATAGACGGAGGTCCTACACATATATATAGACGGAGGTCCTACACATATACATATATATAGACGGAGGTCCTACACATATATATATATATATATAGACGGAGGTCCTACACATATATATATATAGACGGAGGTCCTACACATATATATATATAGACGGAGGTCCTACACACATATATATATAGACGGAGGTCCTACACATATATATATATAGACGGAGGTCCTATATATATATATAGACGGAGGTCCTACACATATATATATATAGACGGAGGTCCTACACATATATATATATAGACGGAGGTCCTACACATATATATAGACGGAGGTCCTACACATATATATATATAGACGGAGGTCCTACACATATATATATATAGACGGAGGTCCTACACATATATATATATATAGACGGAGGTCCTACACATATATATATAGATGGAGGTCCTACACATATATATATAGACGGAGGTCCTACACATATATATATATAGACGGAGGTCCTACACATATATATATATAGACGGAGGTCCTACATATATATATATATAGACGGAGGTCCTACACACACATATATATAGACGGAGGTCCTACACATATATATATATAGACGGAGGTCCTACACATATATATATATAGACGGAGGTCCTACACATATATATATATATATAGACGGAGGTCCTACACATATATATATATAGACGGAGGTCCTACACATATATATATATATATAGACGGAGGTCCTACACATATATATATATAGACGGAGGTCCTACACATATATATATATAAACGGAGGTCCTACACATATATATAGACGGAGGTCCTACACACATATATATAGACGGAGGTCCTACACATATATATATAGACGGAGGTCCTACACACACATATATATAGACGAAGGTCCTACATATATATATATAGACGGAGGTCCTACACATATATATATATAGACGGAGGTCCTACACATATATATAGACGGAGGTCCTACACATATATATAGACGGAGGTCCTACACATATATATATAGACGGAGGTCCTACACACACATATATATAGACGAAGGTCCTACATATATATATATAGACGGAGGTCCTACACACACATATATATAGACGAAGGTCCTACATATATATATATATATATATAGACGGAGGTCCTACACACACATATATATAGACGGAGGTCCTACATATATATATATATAGACGGAGGTCCTACACATATATATATAGACGGAGGTCCTACACATATATATATATAGACGGAGGTCCTACACATATATATATATAGACGGAGGTCCTACACATATATATAAGACGGAGGTCCTACACATATATATATAGACGGAGGTCCTACACATATATATATAGACGGAGGTCCTACACATATATATATATAGACGGAGGTCCTACACATATATATATATAGACGGAGGTCCTACACATATATATATATAGACGGAGGTCCTACACATATATATAGACGGAGGTCCTACACACACATATATATAGACGGAGGTCCTACACACACATATATATAGACGAAGGTCCTACATATATATATATAGACGGAGGTCCTACACACACATATATATAGACGAAGGTCCTACATATATATATATATAGACGGAGGTCCTACACACACATATATATAGACGGAGGTCCTACATATATATATATAGACGGAGGTCCTACACATATATATATATAGACGGAGGTCCTACACATATATATATATAGACGGAGGTCCTACATATATATATATATAGACGGAGGTCCTACATATATATATATATATATAGACGGAGGTCCTACATATATATATATATAGACGGAGGTCCTACATATATATATATATAGACGGAGGTCCTACACATATATATAGACGGAGGTCCTACATATATATATATATAGACGGACAGACACAGACGTTTAATAAAAAGATGTACACATAAAACTGTCTTTCTTATTCATAATATATATATATATATATATATATTCTGTTTCCCTTTCCCTTTCCCCCTTTCCCTTCCCCCTTTCCCTTTCCCCCTTTCCCCCTTTCCCTTTCCCCCTTTCCCTTTCCCCCTTTCCCCCTTTCCCTTCTCCCTTTCCCTCTTTCCCTCTCCCTCTTTCCCTCTCCCTCTTTCCCTTTCCCCTTTCCCTTTCCCTCTGTCCCTTTCCCCCTTTCCCTTTCTCCCCCTATCCCTTTCCCTCTTTCCCTTTCTCCCTCTTTCCCTTTCCCTCTTCCCTTTCCCTCTATCCCTTTCCCCCTTTCCCTTTCCCTCTGTCCCTTTCCCCCTTTCCCTTTCCCCCTATCCCTTTCCCTCTTTCCCTTTCTCCCTCTTTCCCTTTCCCTCTTTCCCCCTCTTTCCCTTTCCCTCTTTCCCTTTCCCTCTATCCCTTTCCCTCTATCCCTCTCCCTCTATCCCTTTCCCCCTTTCCCTTTCCCCCTTTCCCTTTCCCTCTTTCCCTCTTTCCCTTTCCCCCTTTCCCTTTCCCTCTTTCCCTCTCCCTCTTTCCCTTTCCCTCTCCCCCTTTCCATTTCCCTCTCCCCCTTTCCATTTCCCTCTTTCCCTCTTTCCCTTTCCCTCTCCCCCTTTCCCCCTTTCCCTCTATCCCTTTCCCTCTTTCCCTTTCACCCATATCCCTTTCCTCTTTCCCTTTTTCCTCTTTCCCTTTTTCCTTTTCCCTCTTTCCCCCTCCCTCTTTCCCTTTCCCTCTCTCCCTCTTTCCCTTTCCCCTTTCCCTCTCTCCCTCTCTCCCTTTCCCCCTCTCTCCCTTTCCCCTCATTCCCTTCCCCCTCATTCCCTTTCCCCCTCATTCCCTTCCCCCTTTCCCCTTTCCCTCTATCCCTTTCCCTCTTTCCGTTTCCCCCTTTCCCTTCCCCCCTTTCCCTTCCCCCTTTCCCTTTCCCCCCTATCCCTTTCCCCCTATCCCTTTCTCCCCCTTTCCCTTTCTCCCTCTATCCCTTTCTCCCCCTTTTCCTCTTTCCCTTTTTCCCCCTCCCTCTTTCCCCCTCCCTCTTTCCCTCTCCCTCTCTCCCCCTTTCCCCCTTTCCCCTTTCCCTCTCTCCCTTTTCCCCCTTTCCCTTTTCCCTCTCTCCCTTTTTCCCCCTTTCCCTTTTCCCTCTATCCCTCTCTCCCTTTTTCCCCCTTTCCCTTTTCCCTCTTTCCCTCTTCCCTTTCCCCCCCCTTTCCCCTCCCTCCTTTCCCCTCTTTCCCCTTTCCCTCTTTTTCCCTCTCCCCATTTCCCTTTCCGTCTCTCCCTTTCCCTCCCTCCCTCCCTCTTTCCCTTTCTCCCCCTTTCCCTTTCTCTCTTTCCCTTTTTCCTTTTCTCCCTCCCCCTTTCCCTCTTTCTCCCTCCCCCTTTCCCTCTTTCCCTCTCTCCCTTTCCCCCTCCTTCTTTCACCCTTTCCCTCCCCCTTTCCTCCTTTCCCCCTTTCCTTCCCCCTTTCCTCCTTTCCCCCTTTCCTTCCTCCTTTCCTCCTTTCCCCCCTTTCCTTCCTCCTTTCCTCCTTTCCCCCTTTCCCTCTCCCCCTTTCCCCCTTTCCCTCTCCCCCTTTCCCCCTTTCTCCCCTATCCCTTTCCCTCTTTCCCTTTCTCCCCCTTTCCCTCTTTCCCCCTTTCTCCCCCTTTCCCTCTTTCCCTTTCCCCCTTTCCCTCTTTCCCTTTCCCTCTTTCCCTTTCCCCCTTTCCCTCTTTCCCTTTCCCCCTTTCCCTCTTTCCCTTTCCCCCTTTCCCTCTTTCCCTTTCCCCCTTTCCCCCTTTCCCTTTCCCCCTTTCGCCCTTTCCCTCCTTCCCTCCCTCTTTCCCCTCCCTCCCTCTTTCCCCTCCCTCCCTCCCTCTTTCTCCCTCTATCTCTTTCCCTATCTCCCTCTATCCCTTTCCCCCTTTCCCTTTTCCTCCCCCTTTCCCTTTTCCTCCTATTTTCCTCTTCCCCCCCTTTTCCTTCCCTCTTTCCCTTTCCCCCTCTCCCTTTCCATCCCCCTTTCCCCTCTCCCTTTCCCCCTCCCTCTTTCCCTTTCCCTCTCCCTCTCCCTCTTTCCCCCTCTCTCTTTCCCCCTCTCTCTTTCCCTTTACCTCTTTCCCTCCCCCCTCTCCCCTCTCCCCTCTTTCCCTTTTCCCCTTTTCCCTCTTTCCCTTTCTCTTTCCTTTTCTCTTTCCCTCTCTCCCCCTCTCTTTCCCCCCTCTCCTCTCTTTCCCCCCTTTCCCTCTCCCCCTTTCCCCCCTTTCCCTTTCCTCCCTTTCCCTCCTTTCCCTTTCCCTCCTTCCCTCGCTCTTTCCCCTCCCTCCCTCTTTCTCTCTTTCTCTCTTTCCCTATCTCCCTCTATCCCTTTCCCCTCCTTCCCTCTTTCCCTTCCCCCCTTCCCTCTTTCCCCCCTTCCCTCTTTCCCTTTCCCCCCTTCCCTCTTTCCCCCCTTCCCTCTTTCCCTCTTTCCCTTTCCCCCCTTTCCCTTTCCCCCCTTTCCCTTCCCCCCTTTCCCTTCCTCCCTTTCCTCCCTTTCCCTCCTTCCCTTTCCCTCCTTCCCTTTCCCTCCTTCCCTTTCCTCCCTCCCCTCCCTCCCTCTTTCCCCTCCCTCTTTCTCTCTTTCCCTATCTCCCTCTATCCCTTTCCCTCTATCCCTTTCCCTCTTTCCTTTCCCTCCTCTTTCCCCTTCCCTCTATCCCTTTTCCTCCCCCTTTTCCTCCCCTCTTCCCTCTATCCCTTTCCCCCTCTCCCTTTCCATCCCCCTTTTCCCTCTCCCTTTCCCTCTCTCCCTCTCCCCCTTTCCCCATTTCCCTTTCCCTTTCCCTCCCTCTTTCCCTTTCCCCTCCCTCTTTCTCTCTTTCCCTATTTCCTTTTTTCCCCCTCTCTCTCCTCTCCTTTCTCTCTCTCTCCTCTCCTTTCTCTCTCTCTCCTCTCCTTTCTCTCCCTCTCCTCTCCTTTCTCTCCTTTCTCTCTCTCTCCCCTTCCTCTCTCTCTATCCCCTTCCTCTCTCTCTCTCCTTCCTCTCTCTCTCTCCTTCCTCTCTCTCCTCTCCTTCCTCTCCTCTCCTCTCCTTCCTCTCCTCTCTCCTCTCTCCTCTCTCCTCTCCCCTCCCCTCTCTCCCCTCTCTCCTCTCTCCTCTCCTCTCCCCCCTCCCTCTCTCTCTCCTCCCCTCCCTCCTCCCTCTCTCTCTCCTCCCCTCCCTCTCTCTCCTCCCCTCCCCTCCCCCTCTCCCCCCCTCTCTCTCCCTGCTTCATGTCAATGGAATAGCAACATCACAACTTACAATTAAGGACAAAATGAAAACACAGACACCCGGATGTAACCCATGCGCAAACTAAGCACAACACAAAGAAAAGAGGTCACAGAATGTGTGACAATATATGAACAACCGTCCGGTTGTGGAACCAGCCGGACATTTATAATTTAATTTATAATAAATTGGAGTGAAAGCAACTGGTGCGTGTGTTTCTTATTGGCAACATGACCCTCCCAAAGTATAACAATATATATATACTAACAAATGATTGCATACCCTTGAAACAGTTCTAGTCCCGTAGAAGCCATTTCTCTATAAAAATAAATATGCTTAGTCTCTACTAACGTATTGCGTACTCTATTTAACCAAGATTTTTCCGTATCTTCTTTGCAATACCACCATTCTTCATCTAAGTCTTCCCGAGTCTTCCCTCCATCTAAGTCTTCCCGAGTCTTCCCTCCATCTAAGTCTTCCCGAGTCTTCCCTCCATCTAAGTCTTTCTAAGTCTTCCCGAGTCTTCCCTCCATCTAAGTCTTCCCGAGTCTTCCCTCCATCTAAGTCTTCCCGAGTCATCCCTCCATCTAAGTCTTCCCGAGTCATCCCTCCATCTAAGTCTTCCCGAGTCTTCCCTCCATCTAAGTCTTCCCGAGTCTTCCCTCCATCTAAGTCTTTCTAAGTCTTCCCGAGTCTTCCCTCCATCTAAGTCTTCCCGAGTCTTCCCTCCATCTAAGTCTTCCCGAGTCTTCCCTCCATCTAAGTCTTCCCGAGTCTTCCCTCCATCTAAGTCTTCCCGAGTCTTCCCTCCATCTAAGTCTTCCCGAGTCTTCCCTCCATCTAAGTCTTTCTAAGTCTTCCCGAGTCATCCCTCCATCGAAGGTGAAGCATTCAGTTTGCTTTTTCTAATGACTAAAATATATTCGGCTTGCCCCACCTGTATACTCATATATTTCTCTGCTAACTGGAGCAGTTGTACCAACCTATTGACGAATTACAAAAGACAGTCCAATGCCAACCGACCATAGTTATATATATTATAGAGATTATTTTCCCAACGACTAAGCTTATACACTTTCGATAGCTAACGAAACCGTGGCAGGAGGGGACAAATAAAATAGATAAGAGGAATATATAGAAATATTTTCATGATTTACAAAATTATACTGATTCCGTGTCATAAATTTTAATTACCTTCTTTAAAAAAGAGTTATTTCATTATAAACACATAATGGACTCCTCCATTTGAAGGAATGTTGACTCGCCCACTTTTTTCACTCTCCTGTATCTCTATGCTGTTGAAATACGCAGCAAAATTCAAAGCCAGACCATAAAGTAATGGTTACTGACACAAATGTAAGTAACTTTCAAATATTTAGCTAGTTGTTCTTGAAGTTATTTTGCAGCCATTAGATATGATAGTGTATTGTAATTTTCTCAAAGACTCACATAAACGACAAGAATTCAACCGTCGGTTCTCGACTCTAATATATTTACACTCTACTATCCCAAGTATCGAGTACTCTGGTGGATAACTGTCTCGCTAGTTTAAAACTGGTATAATCCTCGTCTAGTTCTCTGTGACAATATTATTAAACAACGATGGATATTTTCTGAGAAGAAGGTGACTGTTTTTTTTTATTATTATTTTGTTTTACGACAGAGAAGACACTAATAAAATGTATTGCAACGCTTCCTGCGTCTCAAATAAGTTATATATTTATCTATATATAATTTCTAAAATATGTACAGCCCCAGTGCTTGACTGGTTGATACTTTATTTTGTTGACTTCGGCAGAATTGATAAAATAAACTACCAGAAACTCACTGAGGTCAATTTAATCGACATTCTCCTCCCCTCAAATTGTTGGCCTTGTGGATAGACAGTACCGGTAGAGCTTCAGACATGCTTAGCGGCATATAGTTACATCCCTTTACGTTCTGAGTTCAAATCCGGCCGAGGTTGATAAAATAAAGTACCAGTAATGCACTGGCGTCGATTTAATCGACTTTCCTCTCTTCCTTTCAAATTTCTGGCCATGTGCTAAATGTAGAAATTATTTTTACTATTACTTTCTTAATTTTATTAATCTCGGATTAAATTCTGGAAGCCTGATATAGATATTTCTAACATTTTTATTTCTTAGAGATATAAAGTTTCTAATGGAAGCCGTTAGATTAATCAACAGTAATTTGTTAAAGGATGTCATGCCAAATCCGCGAGTAGCATTAAAAGTATCTATAACTGTGGCGATGGTGGAGGAGAGAGAGATGTTTTAGTAAAATAAAGTTTATAAAGACATAACTGTGATAGTTTCTGGCACAAGACAGGTTAAGTTATTTGGCAACTTTGTCAATCTTAACTATAATAAAGAAAAGAGTACGGGACTGCCTCCAGAATATATATTTTTTTTAACCCGATTTGTAAAATAAGTTGGATTGCTTTGAATAAATAATGAATGAATATTGCATAATTTATCTAAATTTCGTAAATCTTGATTAAATATATTTTATTGCTTACTTAAAGATTCACTTCTTTAAAATGTTCAAATGTAAACACTTCCGATTATATTAAACAATTATAAAACCATCGTATATATTTCCGTCGCTAATTTTATTGCTTAATGCAGTTTATATATAATATCATCTTTTTTAAATATATCATGGATTAATTTACTGATTACAGAAGAGAGTGTAACACAGACTCTCTTCAATTTCTGTGGATATTGTCAATTATGATATTATTTGACATATCACATCTACATGTACATATATTTGCGAAATAAGGTGATTCGAACTCAAGAAAAAATATTTCAGTTAAATTATTATGTTTATATTTTTCAGCATCTCTCTCTCTCTCTCTTTCTCTCTCTCTTTTTCTCTTTCTTTTTCTCTTTCTTTCTCTTTCTTTCTCTTTCTTTCTCTTTCTTTCTCTTTCTTTCTCTTTCTTTCTTTCTCTTTCTTTCTTTCTTTCTCTCTCTTTCTTTCTCTCTCTTCTTTCTTTCTCTCTCTTTCTTTCTCTCTCTTTCTTTCTCTTTCTTTCTCTCTCTTTCTTTCTCTCTCTTTCTTTCTCTCTCTTTCTCTCGGATTTGAAACTTTGATGCTGACTTTAACTTAACATTGCCATCATTCTTGTCTTCTAGGATACCTTTTGAAGAAGTCTCTATTTTGTGGCGAAAGCAAGTTAAGTGCGACAAATTTCATATAACAATATTTATATTTCTTGTTTTCTTTTACTTTTTTCTTGTTTTCTTTTACTTTTTTCTTGTTTTCTTTTACTTTTTTCTTGTTTTCTTGTACTTTTTTCTTGTTTTTCATCCGTATACAGTTTCAGATTACCAAGACTCACGTACCCGCGTTCATTATTCTATTTCTAATTAAAGAAATGTGTCTATCTACCATTACTCTCTCTACACACACACACATTGTATCGCGACTTTTGGTCCATCCTGAGGAAAAATAATTATCTTTTTATAAACAATTAATAAATATGGAAACTTAAAATGTAATTATTTTTCCAATGTATTGTGACCTTGTGTGTGTGTGTGTGTGTGTGTGTGTGTGTGTGTGTGTATATATATATATATATATATATATATATATATATAGCTATTCTCTCTCTCCATACACACACATACACAATGGTATCCACATGTTTATGGTGGCGGGGCAGTCTTAGAGATTATTACAACGAGAACATGTGGTGAAAGCTATAGTTTCTGTTGTAGGTTCTCATCACAAAAGGTTACATCTCATTGTCTTCTTCAGAAAGGATCGTAAAACAATGAACTAATTAAGAACCTATCTTCGACTTTTGTTTTATTTTTATCATCCAATATATATATAATAGTGAAGACGCGTGGCTGAGTGGTTAGAGAAATGGATTCGCAATCGTGAGGTTGTCAGTCCGCGTGGCTGAGTGGTTAGAGAATTGGATTCGCAATCGTGAGGTTGTCAGTCCGCGTGGCTGAGTGGTTAGAGAATTGGATTCGCAATCGTGAGGTTGTCAGTTCGCGTTGCTGAGTGGTTAGAGAATTGGATTCGCAATCGTGATGTTGTCAGTTCGCGTTGCTGAGTGGTTAGAGAATTGGATTCGCAATCGTGAGGTTGTCAGTTCGCGTGGCTGAGTGGTTAGAGAATTGGATTCGCAATCGTGAGGTTGTCAGTTCGCGTGGCTGAGTGGTTAGAGAATTGGATTCGCAATCGTGAGGTTGTCAGTTCGCGTGGCTGAGTGGTTAGAGAAATGGATTCGCAATCGTGAGGTTGTCAGTTCGCGTGGCTGAGTGGTTAGAGAATTGGATTCGCAATCGTGAGGTTGTCAGTTCGATTCCTGGACCGGGCGATGCGTCATGTCCTTGAGCAAGACACTTTATTTCACGTTGCGACCGATAGATAATACTAGCAATTGGAAAGACCAACGGGAACATTGTTTCCTCGGTCCGATTTGTGAAAAGTCGATCTACTGTCGATATATACCATCACCACCATTGTATATGATATATAGTGTGGAAATAGATATAAGGCTGTGGACTGTAAGATGAAGGTAATTGCTGTTGTTTCTTTCGTCCTAATATTTCGGGTCTTAAAATTCCCTTCTTGCGAGTATATATATATATATATATATATATATATATATATAAAAGTGGTAACACAACAGTTAGTTCACCTTAGCGGATCTTCAGCTCGTACTAGTCATGGTTATACGGAACATATATATATAAATACATATATATATATATATATATTGAAAACAAAGCGAGGTTTCACATTAAGGTCTTTATTGATTATACACAGTAACGACCGTTTCACAGATGGGTGGCTCAGGATCTATATAAACGCTATAGACTCGACTCTCGTCTAATCTGATCATTAGATCTGTAAATGAAGCAAAGGCCAAAAAATATATATGCTATTCAGGTTCTCCATATTTAGTTTATGTCGATATCAAGTACATAAGGAGTCTTCTATGCTGGAAATCTTCTCAAAAGGGGCTTATGGATGGCTGTGTGGTTGAAGACACCACTATGGTTTTGGGTTCAATTCTACTGCACAGCACCTTGAGAGACTGTCCTATACTATAGCCTCAGTTTGATTAATGCTTTGTGGGTACGAACTCCTTAACCACACAAACATGTCTGTGACTGGTCAGTTTTGTTTTTGTTTAACTTCTAAGTCATTGCCATATATTTCTTTGGAAATAAAACATTCAGTTAATATACATAAAATCACGCTCCTCTCTCTGTCTCTCTCTGTCCTCTCTCTGTCTCTCTCTGTCTCTCTCTGTCTCTCTCTGTCTCTCTCTGTCTCTCTCTCTCTCTGTCTCTCTCTCTCTGTCTCTCTCTGTCTGTCTCTCTCTGTCTCTCTCTCTCTGTCTCTCTCTCTCTCTGTCTCTCTCTCTCTCTCTCTGTCTCTCTCTCTGTCTCTCTCTGGTCTCTCTCTCTGTCTCTCTGTCTCTCTGTCTCGCTCTCTCGCTCTCTGTCTCTCGCTGTCTCTCTGTCTGTCTCTGTCTCTCTGTGTCTCTCTGTGTCTCTCTCTGTCTCTCTCTCTGTCTCTCTCTGTCTCTCTGTGTCTCTCTCTGTCTCTCTCTGTCTCTGTATATATATTCTCTCTCTCTCTGTCTATATATATATATTCTCTCTCTCTCTGTGCCTGTGTGTGTTATATATATATATATATATATGTATATATGAAC